>SEYY01012007.1:0-37500 GCA_009176605.1 Armadillidium nasatum | reverse complement strand
ATATATATATATATATATATATATATATATATAAAATTCAAACAATAAAAATAATGAAAGATTAAAAGCAAGAGAATATCAACGAGATGTCAAAACCGAAAAAAAGAAGGAATAGGTTAAAAATTAAAACACGCTATATTTCATAACCTACACATGGTTCTCTCATCAGGCGTAGACAAAGAGAAAGCAAAGAAAAGACACCATTTCTTTGCTTTCTCTTTGTCTACGCCTGATGAGAGAACCATCTGTAGGTTCTGAAATATAGCGTGTTTTAATTTTTAACCTATTCTTATTTATTTGTTTTGACATCTCATTGATATCGTCTTGCGTTTAATTTTTTATTATTTTTATTGTTTTAATTATTGGTTTTATAATTATTAATAGCATCTGAGTGATATTTTTTAGTTTTCTTTAATATTTTCTGATATATATATATATATATATATATATATATATATATATATATATATATATATATATATATATATATATATATATATATATATATATATATATATATATATATTATATATATATATATATATAAATCAAGGCCAAAGCAAAGGCGAAAATATTTAATAGGACGTTTCGAATCGTATAGATTCATCTTCAGCACAATTCATAAGGACATTTCCACAGTAAATGTCCTCATGAATTGTGCTGAAGATGAATCTATACGATTCGAAAGGTCCTATTAAATATGTTCGCCTTTGCACTGGCCTTGATTTTTATCATTAGAATCAGATTCCCTAGGAATAAATCATTAGCTCATATATATATATATATATATATATATATATATATATATATATATATATATATATATATATATATATATATATATATATATATATATATATATATATATATATATATATATATATATATATATATATATATATATATATATATATATATATATAATATATATATATATATATATATATATATATATAATATATATATATATATATATATATATATATATATATATATATATATATATATATATATATATATATATATATATATAATATATATATATATATATATATATATATATATATATATATATATATATATATATATATATATATATATATATATATATATATATATATATATATATATATATATATATATATATATATATATATATATATATATATATATATATATATATATATATATATATATATATATATATATATATATATATATATATATATATATATATATATATATATATATATATATATATATATATATATATATATATATATATATATATATATATATATATATATATATATATATATATATATATATATATAAATATATCCTATTATATAAATATACCCCTATGAGGTAATAACCATATATATATATATATATATATATATATATATATATATATATATATATATATATATATATATATATATATATATATATATATATATATATATATATATATATATATATATATATATATATATATATATATATATATATATTATGCGACAACAATTTCGAAAATTTAAACCATTCTCCAGCTTTGTACAAGTGTTATATATTCTATAGCAGCGTTTCGCAATATTTTAAGCCTTGTAAGCACCTCCCCCCCCCCCCCAAAAAAAAAAAAAAAAAAGCTACAACATGGTTAATTACCTCACGACCCTCTAATTATCTATATTCTTGGCAGGTGTCAAATTCAAAAGTGTAGAGTGGGATATTTATCGTAGGACTGATTAATAAAAGTTATGCCTGCTAGGTGTCAAATTCAGAAGTGTAAATTGAGATACTTATCATACGGTTGTTGAATAAATTTAAAATAGTCAGAACAATTTATTTTATGAAAACAAAATAGTTTTAGTTCTAGTTTTTAATATTTGTAAAAAAATTTAAAACGGTGCGGTTTAATCTTCGTTTACATTTTAATGTAAACAAAGATTACGAACGGATATGAAAGGGTCTTTTCATTTATTAAGTGTTTTAATTTTTGAGACTCGCTGACGACTTCCCATATATGTGATCACGACCCCCCAGGCTGAGAAGCACTGGTAATTGTGTGTGTATATATATATATATATATATATATATATATATATATATATATATATATATATATATATATATATATATATATATATATATATTATTCGACAGTACTAGCCTTCTGTGCATAAAATAAACAAGTTCGAGTTCTAGCCCGGCATAAATTAATTTATAGTTAGATATATTATATATATATATATATATATATATATATATATATATATATATATATATATATATATATATATATATATATATATATATATATATATATATATATATATATATATATATATATATATATATATATATATATATATATATATATAAATGGTAGATACATATATAAAAAATAAATAGATAATTGTGTGTTTGTGTGTGTATGTGTGATTTGGTGCGTGTTCGTAGTCTATGAAGAAAGAAAAATATAATATAAAACTTTGAGTCTTCAGATCTTTGTAAGTTCTCCTTCAACAAGGGTTGGTCAGTTAGTGCTCACGAATAGTTTTTTTTTTTTTTTTTTTTTTTTTTTTTTTTTTTTTTTTTTTTTTTTTTATGTCATAGAAGATTAAAATTCTTTAATTGAATAATGATTTATTTCAGTGATTGATTTGATTTTTTAAAATTTTATTTAATTTTTTGATTTGTTAAAAAAAAATTTAATTTGATTAATTTTTATTTATAATTTTAATTATAATGATTTGCATGGCTATTTCCCATTTGAAATATTTTTTTAGATGAGTTTTTCGGGAATGGGAGACCTGAAAGCTGCTTGGGAACAGAAACAAAGAAGAGAAGAGTTGAGTCAGTCTCGAAAAGAAGAAATAACCCGCTTCAGACAAATGCTTTGCGCTGTAAGTATTCTATTTATGTGTATCTTATGAGTGTATACCTCCTCCTCTTGGTTGAAGCTGTGTGAACGTAATTCTCCACGTGTGTCAGAAGGGCATTGCTTTTCATGTTTGAAAAATTAAAATTTATGAAGGATTCTTTGAGAGAGACTTTACCAAGGTCACATTCTCCTACTTCTTGCCAGTCATCTTTATATTAAATAATCATTTGACCCTTGCTCATTTTATATATATATATATATATATATATATATATATATATATATATATATATATATATATATATATATATATATATATATATATATATATATATATATATATATATATATATATATATATATATATATATATATATATATATATTATGGAGCACCAATGTTTTTAAAAATAAATTCATACTGTAGAGTATTCGGATTCCAAGCCAATCATTTAATTAGTATAACAACTTAAGATATGACAAAACCTCTTCTTTTCCGAGTCTAAAATTATGTACGCATGTGCGTGTGTGTGTAATTGTGTGCGTAACCTTGCTTGTGTGTATTTCCTTTTAAACAACGAATTTCTTCAGGCTTATTTGAATTTACTTTAAAAGCTTTTGACAACCAACCATTTTGGTAAAGCCAATATGATAAGATTTTATCTTCCTCCATCTTAATCTTATATATATATATATATATATATATATATATATATATATATATATATATATATATATATATATATATATATATATATATATATATATATATATATATATATATATATATATATATATATATATATATATATATATATATATATATATATTATATATATATATATATATATATATATATATATATATATGCGTGTGTGTGTGTGTGAGAGATCTTATTAATTTTATCTACCCCAGCCGATTGTAACGAAATTTACCATATTTGTAGAATATGACCCCAAAAAAACAAAAACGAAAAAATATTTAAAAAGCCGAGAAACGAAAGGGAAATAAGTTATTCGAGTTTTAAAAATCGAAAAAAGTAGCTAAAAATCCTGAAATGTAGCCCATTTTGTGAGAGTATATTTTATAAATATCATATATGCTTCTAGTCTTTTTTCCTTCATTTTTTTCTAACAAACTAGTTCGACTTAATCTAACCTTGACTTAAATGGTAAATGTAGGCCTAACTGCCAGCAAATATATATATTAAAATAAATTTATTGCAATATGTATGTGTGTGTGTGTGAATTAAATTTAATTACTGAAACTGTCTCTATTAAGGTGTAAGAAAGTTAAATAAAATAATAAAACTTCAAAAAAAATTTATTGAAATTAAAAAAGGAAAAAAATTGTTTGTATTGTGTGTATATTTAAATGTTATGCACATTTTTTCACTTCCCTGTTAAAAATTTTTTTAAAACTTTCTAAAAGTTTTTTTTATATACTAATAACTTACGCCTGACATAGCATTCCGATATATATATATATATATATATATATATATATATATATATATATATATATATATATATATATATATATATATATATATATATATATATATATATATATATATATATATATATATATATATATATATGCGCGAAAACTTAAGAAATTTTAATTTCAAGTTTGTAATTGTGAACAAGTTATTAAATTTTCGATAACATATCGATATTAATTTAACATGGATAGCCAAAGGTAGTTATGTAGAATAAAGTAGAAAAAGATAAAACATATTGTATATTTTTATAACATAAAAAAATTTTTGTTCTAATTATTTTATTTTTACCAGATTTCCTGTTCATCCCTACCTTTAGCATACGAATAGGTATATATATATATTGGAAAATTCCTACATAAACTGTCAAATTTTATTTCATGTTATCGTCTATCTTAACTAATTGAGAATTGCGTCTTAGTGCAATTATATTTTTAAGTGTTTTAATATTGTATTTTCGTTTTGTTTTTTGTAGGGAAAAAATTTGAGCTTGAAGGAGAAATTCGAGAGTGGCCAATTCGACGATCACGAAAATGGAGAAACGAATCGAATGAAAGAAGAGATTAAAATCGAAGGGAAACGAGCAGCGAGCAATCTGAAGAAGAGATTCGAACAAGGAGAACCTTTTATTCTTGAAGATGACGACGAAGTTGAAGGCGAAGAAGGAACTCCAAAGAGAAGGGAAAGAATTTGTTCAGAAAAGCAGGAAGTTGAAGAAATATTTAAAGAAGCTGGTATTTATTATTATTATTATTATTATTATTATTATTATTATTATTATTATTATTATATTATTATTTATTATTATTATTATTATTATTATTATTATTATTATTATATTATTATTATTAAATAATTTGAAGAGAGAGAGAATCTTTCTCAAGTTTTAAAACCATTTATGTGGTCATTATGAAAATTATTTTTTTAAATAAATTAACAACGAAATTGGGAATCTGCTTTTATCAGACTGTTAATGAAAATTTGAAATTTTGTAAAAAGTATATATATATATATATATATATATATATATATTATATATATATATATATATATATATATATATATATATATATATATATATATATATATATATATATAGAAGAGAATATAAGAGAGGAAAGAGAGAGAGAGATGTTACCGATACCAGTAAAGAGGCCGAATACCGATACCGATACTCTTTATTTTAGAGGCCGATACCGATACTTAAATTATTATAAGAAAAACACAGTAATAAGATAGAACCATTTGTGTACTTCTGGGCAACTGAAGACTGCATTAACTGTGCAACCAACACTTAGTCATGTATTTCATATTTGGTTGTGCCCAAGTATATTTATAAATTAAAATATTTTAGGAAAAAAAAATTTTTTTTTCATGTCTCCTCCGGTGGGCAAAGGCCAGAGGCCTACCAATATCTACCGGAGTTGAGGGCAATACGAAATCGGGTCGCTAATGCCGACGTGACCCGATACACGGCGTTTAAAAGTGTGCAAGTCAAAGGAAGTTGGGAGATAAAGGGAGTGTATTCCAGACTTTACCAGTAGAGTACATGTAAGAGTGAGCATAGCGGTTAAGTCTGGGGTCGGAGAGTTGGACAGAGAAAGGATGAGACTGTGTAGAAAGTCGTGTCAGCACGAGCCCTTCTCAATGGAGGAGGTATGCGACGTGGGAGTTCAGAAGAGCAATGTCCGTTGTAATAGCGATAGTATAGAGAAGAGTGACGCAACAATTCGACGGGAAGAAAGAGATTAGAGAGAGTTAGTAAGAGCAGGAGAGTTGATAAGACGAAAAGCCCTAGACTCCACCTTTTCAAGAAGAGCTGTATGTGTGGAACCACCCCAGATATACAAGGCGTACTCCATACAGGGGCGAACAACGCCCTTATACAGAGCGAGCAACTGGGATGGCGTAAAAAAACTACGAAAGCGCCTCAGAACACCCAACCTCGTAGAAGCTTGTTTAGAGAGAGAAGTAATGTGATTTTCCAAGAAAAACACGAGAAAAAGAAACACCGAGAATATTGAGAACAGATGAAGGTTTGAGTTGAGTGCTTTCGAAGAAGATGTCATAGTTGTGTGGAAGATTGTACGAGTAAAGATGGAGGAATTGAGTTTTTGAGGCATTGAGAACGACCATGTTTTCTTTGCCCCAATTTGAAATACGAGAAAGATCAGAGGTCAGTTGCTCCAAGTCCATCCTTCTTGAATCTATCAACTGTTGTTGGGAGGGACGTCTTTCAAATTGAAAGGAATAATGAAGGGTGGAGTCATCGGCATAGGAGTGTATAGGAGACGAAGTAATAGAGAGAAGATCATTGATGAAAATTAGAAAAAGAGTTGGGGATAGGACAGATCCTTGAGGAACACCACTATTAATAGATTTATAGGATGAACGGTGGCAGTCTACAACAGCTGCTATAAAACGACCGGAAAGGAAATTAGAGAGAAGGATAGATTCCGAAAGAGGGAAGTTTGGAAATCAAAGCTTTGTGTCAGACTCTTTCGAAAGCTTTCGATATGTCTAGCGCCACAGCGAAAGATTCACCGAAACCCCGAAGAGCGAAGGACCAAGAGTCAGAAAGTAGGGAAAGAAGATCACCAGTAGAACGTTTCTTACGAAAGCCATATTGGCGATCAGAGATAAGATTAGAAGAATTGAGATGTTTCCAAATCTTCCTGTTAAGGATAGATACGAAAACTTTAGAAAGAAAGGAGGTTAAAGAAATTGGACGATAGTTAGAGGGTTGAGAAGGGTCCCCCTTCATCGGCACAGGCTGAATAAGCACGCGTTTCCAGCAAGAAGGGAGGTCGAAGTAGAAAGGCAAAGACGAAATAGTTTTTCAAGGCAGGGTGCAAGCTCAGAAGCACAAGTTTTGAGATTCGCAGGAGGAATACCATCAGGACCATACGCCTTCTTAGTGTTAAGCTCAGAGAGAGATCAGAAATGACATCTTTAGAAGAAATTATAATATTAGGCATAAATGAGTTGGAGGGGGTTGAAGGAGGAGGAATAGCTCCGGAATAGTCTAAGGTAGAGTTTGAAGCAAAAGTTTGAGCGAAGAGTTCAGCTTTAGTTGAAGGTAAAATGGCAGTTGTACCATCAGAAGAAACTAGAGGAGGGAAAGAGGAAGAAGCAAAGTTAGAGTTGACATTTTTTGCAAAATGCCAGAAAGGGCGAGAGGAAGAGGAACCAGAAAGATTATTGCATTTGCGACGGAAAAAAGAGTTTTTGGTATCACGAAGAATAGATTTTGCACGATTCCGGGATGAAATATAAGTTGAATGGTTTTCAGGGGTTTGAAGACGACGGTAATCTCTGAAGGCAGCATCCCTGCGGTGGATAGCGCGAGAACAAGTAGAGTTAAACCAAGGTTTGTTAGGTTTAGTAGAAGGGAAAGAATATGGAATGTACGCTTCCATGCCAGAGAGAATCACCTCAGTTATGCGCTCAGCACACTCCGAGGGATCCCTCCCACGAAAGCAATAATCATTCCATGGGAAATCAGAGAAGTACAACCGCAAGTCAGACCAGTTAGCAGCACCGAAGTGCCACAAACGTCTCCTCGCAGAAGGCGAGGGTCGTTCTTGCGAAAGACTTGAAGAGAGAGAATAAGATACGGAGATAAGAAGGTAATCGGATGAACCAAATATAATACTAATAACTTTTTTATGTTTGTGTTTATTCAAAAAATATTCCATTTCCATTTTCCAGTAAGTATTAACAAAGTTTAGCTACTCGCTTTTATGTTTTAACATAATTACAATTTACAAGAAGATTCTTTAACTAGCTACAATATAAAGAATAAAAATAATGAAAGAAGAGACCTCAATTAATCAGCAGAAAAGACAAAATATAAAAAAAACTATTATTCAAACATGACATAATATGCTCCTTTAAGGTAAAGACATCACTTAGTAGTCGAATTCAAAGTATCGGAGTATCGGCCATATTAGCCAATACCGATACCGATACTCCAAAAAATGGCCGATACTGCCTATACCGATACCGATACTATATATATATATATATATATATATATATATATATATATATATATATATATATATATATATATATATATATATATATATATATATATATATATATATATATATATATATATATATATATGCGCTCATTATTATTTTACATTTACCTTCTATAGAAAGGGAAGTTTAAATTAAAAGAGAAGAAACTTGATTGGAGGAAGTGAAAAAAAAGTTTCTATTTCTTTATTTTCTTTTAAATTCACTTTGCTTTTTGGAGATATATTAGGAATAACTTGTAAATATACTTGCTAGAAAGATAACATTCTTAATTATTAATAGAAAATGATGATTAGTAGTAAAAAATAAAGGAATAAATAAATTGGTCCATTAAAGAAATGATGATCGTAGTTTGTTATTTACGAGTTGTTTATGTCTTTTGTTTGTTTTTTTTATAGAAACTGCAAAGAAAGCTCGAAATGTGTTCAAGCAGATTGATTCTAAAGTTTCTAAAGAAGGAACAACCATCTTAAGATCCCAGTCATTCGCATCTTCTGGCAGAGAAAACAGGCATTCCATGGATGTAAGTCTTTTTACTTATTACAATTAAAACTATAACTTATTATATGCATTGTTCAAATATTGAGCAGTTGTGTATACTTAATTTAATTCTAAACTGGCCAGTACTGTGTTTGTATATATATATATATATATATATATATATATATATATATATATATATATATATATATATATATATATATATATATATATATATATATATATATATATATATATATATATATATATATATATATATATATATATATATATATATATATATATATATATATATATATATATATATATATATATATATATATATATATATATATATTAGGAGACTAGCCGAATTATATTATATAATATCTCAGATTGTATTTATGGACAAATTTTAACTAAGTAGTTGACTTTTGACCTTCGTCGTTTAAAGAACAGGTCTTTCTAATGCCACTGACAATTTAAAAATGACCAGACGTGGTAAAAAAGTATGAAATTTAAGAGTTAGAACTAAATCGGTGTTAGATTTTTTATTTTGGAAATATTATAATGTGAATCGAAAGGTTTTTGAGTTGGTACCTATATTTTTGGATGATACATAATGTCAATAATTTCTGCTTTTTGCAAGTTAAATTAGTGCAAATTCCCAATTCTGTATTACTAAAAAAATTGAGATTTTTCATTTTTAACTTGAGAAATATGAATTTCTATCCCGTGGAAGCTATTTTAACTTGTATTAATGCCATTTCTCAAAAATCTAGTACCCTTTCATGTCGATTTTATATTAAGTGTGGTTTATAAGTTCTTATAGTATAAGAAGACTATCTCTTTGTCATTTAGATTTTTAGCAACGATTTTATATAATAATCCAAAAAACTATTGTAGCTAGCTAGTTATTAATATTTTATTCATAAAATTAAGATGTTTTTTATTAATTACTCAACGAATTCATTTTGATTTTTTTCTTTGTTACCCATGTTATCCGTTCCTTCGGATCCTTCTTTCTTGATAATTTACTATGTTAACACCCCCTCCCCCCACCGGTACCATTTGAATATCCTCTTTAGGTGTCTGTTTTAATGCAGCAACACAGAGAACCAGTTGGTGAGGTAGTGAAAGCTGATGAGAAGCAGGAAGATTTCGCCGTTGATACGACAGACTTAGCTAGTCGATTCCGCTTCTTCTTAAACTATGAAAAAGAGAAGGAAAAAGAAATGGAGAAAAATCGAAAAGTTTTCCGGATTACTCCCCCAAGAGAAGGGATCGATCAGGTGGAAGACTTGAAGATTTCTAAGGCAAATATGCCCAAACCGTGCATGGCCGTTAACTGTGCTGCGTGCAAGCTTCGGGTAATTGCAAATTGGTATTGGAGGTACACAGTCATACACCTACACAAATTACATAAATTTAATTATTTATAAATTTTCTCATGAAATTATCAATTGTTTTTTTACTTTTGTACCTCGTTTACAAAATTATTTTGGTCAAAAAGTTTTGCATCCCACTTTATTTGATTAGAATAAAACTTTTATCTTAAGTGGGTGTTTACAGTCGATATGAAATTACATAGTTACATAAGCAATACAAATTTCTCATTATTATTTTTAAATCATACAGTTTATTTGCACAGATCACTTCAAGCAAACCCGAAATATTTTAAAGCTGTTGTCCCGTCTATTTGTTTCTTAACATTTCTTTTTTTTTTTCACTCGTTGGTCGTGGCATTCCTTTAACAAATGCTTTATTCCCCCTTGCAGTGAAGTTTTATTTTAAAAAACGTTTTGAGTGTATTAAGTACGAAGTCTAAATTTTGCCTATTTAATTTGGTGTTTTTAGCGTAAGTTTATTATTGCATATTAATTACCTTTATTTTATATTATTTGATTTTTAGTCTTTATTTATTTTAACTAATATCTACATCGTGTTTTTGGTTGATGCCATTAGTATTTCAATATGTGAATAAATTATTTTCTTGTGTGTGATATATATATATATATATATATATATATATATATATATATATATATATATATATATATATATATATATATATATATATATATATATATATATATATATATATATATATATATATATATATATATATATATATATATATATATATATATATATATATATATATATATATATATATATATATATATATATATATATATATAATGTAAAACCTGGTGGAAAAAAGCTAAGTGCCTACATGAGAAAATTGAAGACTTACGTACCATTACTTGTTGCAGCTGAAAATGTATAAGCGAAAGGTAGTGGGGGAAAATAGAAGAAGGAAGAATCGTTCAGAATTGACCTGTAAACTACGCGAAGGAATATGTGGAGCTGTTAATCTTTGGGTCTGAGAGCTGAACATTTAGTTGATGAGACGTTGGAAAGAGAGTCGACTCTTATATTGTCCTGGCAGAGGTATGCAACTAAAAAATTTAAAAGAAAATTAAGAGTGGTTTATATCAAAGTCTTAAGCCCAGGAGTTAAAGAGCTGAAAGAGATGATGAGACATTGTGAAGACGAGTCACCTGTGCTCTTTTTCTAAGAGAAGGTATGCAATTATAGTTAAGAAAAAAAAAAGTAGTAGTAGTAGTGGTAGTATGAGGAGAGTGGAGCAGTATGTTTTACGGTTAGAAAGCGATTGGAAGGAAATATTTGAGAATTGATGAAATGAAAAGACACTCATCAGTTTCAAGAAGAGTTGTGCGAGTTGAACAGCACCAGTTTCGGATGACACTCTTATAAAGAGAGAACGCCTGAGATTGCGTTAAAAAAATTTTTGAAAGCGCCTCAGAACACCTAATATCCTAGAAGCTTGCAGGGTTGCAGAAACCATGTTAATTAATTCCAAGAAGAATACGAGGAAAGGAAATTTGTAATAATAATAGTGTATGTATGGTTTGAGTTTTTTGTTTTCAAAAGATAATATCAAGTAGATCAATAAGGGATTTGAACTTTTGAAGCAGTTAAAACAATTATGTTTTCTCTACCAGTTAGAAATACAAGAAATAACTATTTGCTGTTAGTAAGAGCACTTGGACTAAGTTAAATGTATGAATGAAGGTTGAAAGAAAAGAGAATTGAATATATGCCTCCACGCAGTTGGACTACTACTGTCAAAATAGTAATTATTCTGAAGGAGCTTAATTATTATTATTATTATTGTATCACTATCTCGACGAGTTCGAAAGAGTACCAACATGCCGAGAATTTCTTATCTCTAGATTTTCTGATCTTGAAGAAGATTTGAAAAGAGAACAGAATGAATGCATTAGAGGGTGGTAGAAGAACCTAGAGAGGGAAGATTTTGTCAATATAATGGCAAAAGGTTGGAAATTAATTAAGGTTAATGTGTTAGCTTCAACTATAAGAGATATGAGTAAAGTGTCGCTTTAATATTTTATGGCTGTTTTCGACATAAACGACAGGTCAGTTCCCTGTTGTATCATTAAAACCGGAGGAAAGTAATGGATTGTTATGAATATTGAAATCGCAAAGAAAGATGATTTCAATAGAATAGCAAATCAATTCGTTTTATTTAGAGTTTAGATAGTCAAAAGATGTATAATAATTTTTAGGGTTAAAGGTCTAGGAGATATAGAGCACAGATATATTCAGTCAGATTCGAAAGTGAGTCAAAGCCATATGGTAGAAAATACACTTCCATATCAGTGACACGTAAACGTTTTTGGAAGAAAATTGAGGCTGGAAACAGTAATTGGGAAGACGTTAACGTTAACTTGAAAAGTGCTCAAACATTAAGTTTCATTTAAGGAAAGGAGGCGAAGTCTTAAGGAATAGAGGCGGCTTTGTACGATATGAAAATCAAAACGGGGACTAAATAGTACATTAATTAATGTAGAAAAAAATGAAGTTTCAGAACACAGGAACAATCTTTAAATTATACCCATTACTGGGATTAAATTACCAAATTTAATGCAGAATTTTGTTTTGCGAACAGTTTCTATCCTTCCAAGTGGCCTTTCAGTTAATAATATACTCTGAATTTGTTACCTAAATAAATAAAGCATTATAGTTTACATTTTAGATTACGTAAGTAATAGGAGATTACTAAAGTAGCTCTTAAGAATCCTAAACTAATAACGTGCATAATTTGCATCGTAAAAATAGCTACAAAATTATCATTTTCTTGGAAGAGGAAATTTCGGCTTGCACATATTTTCGACAATATTTTGTATACAGGAATTGAAGAATGTGCATAAGAGTAAGATTATCTCCAATAGTCTTTTTTAATTAACTAAGCGAGAAGGCAATACAGGACATCGCGAAATTTAATTAGTATATATATATATATATATATATATATATATATATATATATATATATATATATATATATATATATATATATATATATATATATATATATATATATATATATATATATATATATATATATATATATATATATATATATATATATATATATATATATATAATGCGCATGATAAAAAGAATCAAAAGTGCATTGTTGCAATGTTTGTTTGGTAAATTTATTACCAAGCATGAAAAACAATAATAATAATAATCGTCTTCATTAGTTTTATGTTTGTCTTTTCCTTGCTTTTCTAAAGAAGTAACTAGAAAAATATTTCTTTTTAAGTTTTTTTCATTTTTGAACACAAAATTTTACGAACATGAATGGTAGAATTAGTTGCCTAAAGGAATTGTATTTAAATATTTGGTTACGTTATATATACAATATTAACAACATAATTGCATTCCTTCTACTTCCGCCAGCGTCTTATGGGAGATGATGACACTGAACTGCTTGGCAGAGACCCTAACTTAATTAAGTGTTCAGACAACTACCAAGATGACATCGATTGTAGAAACACTAGAAATATTTTACAGATGTTTAAGAAAATGGAAATGGGTGAAGAGGAGGAAGAAGAAGACGGTAAGTACAGAAAAAGGTTTTGTATTTCCACATATAAATAAAAAGTTATGTAATAAAATTTTGCTTTATAAATTAAGAACGGTTTGTTAGCGATCACTCTCAATATCAATGAAAATTTTCCATTTTTCGTTATCATCATTAAGGCCTCGTAGCCAAATTATTTGAATAATTACATAGGTCAACAATGAAATAATTGTTTGATTCCTAATAACCGATTGTTAGTTTTTTATTGTGCTTACTGTTTAAAAAAGTACTTCTAAGATTCCTTCACGTACCGTTCTTTCACAAATCAAAATTTCCTTTTCAATGTATCCAAAATCAATATATGTGAATATATAGTATTAATTTCACGATCCATTTAGGCTTCCTTTATTACGGTATCGATATACACTCTTAGTTTTTTATGTTCAATTATGATCATTTGCTTTTGTACAAAAAAGTAAATAAAATAGTAATAAGAAAATAAGAAAATTAAATATATATATATTCCATGGTCATATGAGTAATAATATTAAACACGCAGCTGTCAAAGGTAATGACTCACTCCTTCCTCCCCACTATGACTGTTCAGTAATAAAAATCTTCTCGGTCGCTTTGGAAACATTGTGTGAAAAGGGTATTATCATAAATTTGTTCAAATTGGGTATTAGTCAAAATCTTTGTTAATTTCTTTTACCGTATAGTCGGGTAAATTTCTGTAGAACTTGCATCTCATTTTATGTTACGTTATTTGTATTCTTCGTTTATAAATAAATGGCTTAAAAAGGTTGTGTTAATTCACCAAAGAACTTAGCTACATTTGTCATGAATTTGTAGTAAAGAAATAGCAGAGAAATATTACAGATTATGTTACGAAAGCGTTTGATTCATATTTTAGGGTAAAATTAGGCGACCAGGATAAAAAGTTAACCCCTTCTCTTAACTCTTAAAGTTTTTGTTTGTGTGGAAGAATTCAGACAATGGTCTTAAGGTAAGATCGTGCTTTTTCAATTTAGAGTCCAAATAGACTGGAAGAAACCGTAAAATTAGAGTGACAATTGCTATTTTTGTTCATGTAATGTTCAAGGGTGCAATTTAAAGAAAAAGAAATACGCCATGAACTCGATCATGACTGTGGTATACCTGTTTCTTCAGTTCCTGAAAAACTAGGCGATGCACCTGAAGATTCTAAAACATAGACCTATGATGATGATAATGTTCAGTTTCAAAATGCTTCTAACAGTTCTGAACCTTAACTAAGTGACCCGATCAAAGTTGGTTTTCCTTAAGATTCATCGGAACTGTTTGGTTATAAATTAAGAGGAAAAAAAAATATATATATATATATATATATATATATATATATATATATATATATATATATATATATATATATATATATATATATATATATATATATATATATATATATATATATTCTGGCCCCTGGTACCACTTTCTTATGGTTTAGAATAAAAGAAAATTTTACTCATTACTTTTATCAAGATTGTGACCTAGTTTATTGTAACAATGTTCCTGGTGTGATGGAGTAGTTTAAACACAAAGTATGATTTTAAAGAGTTTAGACTCTTCATTGATTCATTTAGAAGCCACCTCTTAGCAGTACTTCTTCACATTGGCAATAAATACGATTAAATTCCAGAAGGACATTCTTTGTACCTGAAAGAATTTTAAGAAAATTTATGAATACTTCTTACAAAACTGAAATACTGTGTTCACGAATGGACATAGGCGGCAGTGTTAAAGTACTTTGCATACTTTTTGTATACCAAGTTGAAATTGAAAAAGATTGGATGTTACAAAGAGATTTGCGCATTCTGCTCACAAGAGGAAATGTGGCTGAACGAGTATGGAAGGAAAAAATGTCAAAATAAGCTATATATTTATATATATATATATATATATATATATATATATATATATATATATATATATATATATATATATATATATATATATATATATATATATATATATATATATATATATATATATATATATATATATATATATATATATATATATATATATATAAAAATGTGTGTGTATTCAAATAATACCCCTTTCCTCCATTTTGTATTCTATTTTTGTGAGCAATTCATAAGTGATAGGGAAAAGTGGTGGTTGTATTTTAAATCAGAACACCAAATAAAAATCGGTTATTAGATTGCAAACAATTTTCAGTGAACTTCATTTTGCAGGCCTGTGTTATAAGATATTCTTGTTTTTATTTCACACCAATTTATTTACATGAGGAAAATACTCATGTTTTTTAGAATATATTTTAAATAAGTTTTCTTCGCAACTCCAGTATTAGTAGCTCTTCTTTGGAAATAGTGGAATTTGTTATTTAAAACCTTAGCTAGTTTTGTTTATATAAAATAAGACTTTTGTTTCAAATCATCAGAAGGACCTAAGCCTTTGAAACGTTTCACTCCACCCCCTGGTGAAGAAAATGAAAATGATGAAACGGATGAAGAGTATTCTGATGAGGAATATTCAGACGAAGAGGAAGAGGAAGATGAAAGTGATCATGCTTCTAAAGTCAGAGACGAACTCCTACAAATGGTAAGAATTTTTTTATTTTGAATGTTTTTAAAAAATGATCGATTCTGCAAATATTTTTCCCTCTTGAGTAACCTTAATATATAAAATATACAATATGTAAATTAATTTTGAGTAAAAAGTCTAATTGAAGAAGTAAATATCAGGCCATTAATAAATTTTTTTCTTTCTTCAAACTTTGATTGGTGAATCAGCTGGTAAGGGTAACTATACCACAGTTGAAAATTTTGTTTTACATCCATTGTTTTTTCAGTTAATTAAATACTTTATTTGGTTCATAATAAAAATTATTTATTGTTATTATTTTCATTTTTATTTTCGAGTGTATTCTTTATTATATATATATATATATATATATATATATATATATATATATATATATATATATATATATATATATATATATATATATATATATATATATATATATATATATATATATATATATATATATATATATATATATATATATATATATATATATATATATATATATATATATATATATATATATATATAATTGTTAATTTTATTTTTATATTTTCGTCTTTGCATGTTTTCTTCCTTCACATCCGTTTTTATTTCCACTATAATTTCGTGTACTGAATTTTGCTTTCTTTTTGCCTTTCACATCACATCTAATTTAAACTTCATTTCTTTATTTTGTTTCATATTCTCTCAATTATTGCTACTTACACTATATTTTTGTCATATAAATTTTTTAATTTCGCTTATGTCTCTTTTTTTTTTTTTTTTTTTTTTTTTTTTATATGATCTAATGGGACCGAACTGAAATTTAATGTTTTTTTTTTTTTTTTGTATTTAATTTTAATTTTATTTTTGTGTGATATTTAATTTAAATGAACGGATTTCCGTTATTATTATTATTCGCTTGGCAAATATTCATCAATATTTATCCTGCCTTTGGCCGATTGTCTTTGAAATTGAACGTTAAACCCCCTTCTCAGAGTGCACGTAAAGCCGCCAGTTTAAGAGCCAAGTTTGAGCGATGGGAAGCGGAGGTCGAAAGAAAGAATGATATTAACAAGGACAAAGAAGAAATTGGAGAAGAATGTATGCCATCACTCGATACTGCTAAGAACCTTAAAGCTATGTTCGAACACAAGGCCATTGAAGTTGCTAAACCAGTTGCGTCCAAACCTATTAAACAAAAAGTTAACAGATTCGTGGTAAGTGTAATATTATTTATTTATTTACTTATTCATTTTTTTTTAACTACCCAACCTTGGCATACTCTGTCTGTTTGGATCTCTTTTATCATGATAACGTATGTAATCAGAGTAAAATATTTAAGCACCATGTTACATATTTTCTAGTCCTTTTTTTCATTAATACTAAAATTTAAAGTCTAGGACAATTTAACAGTCTTATTAGTCATTTATGAGTTGTAGGTGGAGGGTAAAGAATGTAATTCGCCTTGTAGGTATTTTGTTTTCCTGATATTACTGAAGGTAGATATGTGGGCAACCCCGTTCAGTTTTAGATTATTTGATTATGCAAAATTTAAATCGTACATCTTCCGTTACACAAATGGTAGAGTGATTGACTCCCGTGCTTCAGAGCGTCGGTTCGATCTCACTAGCGGATCCTAGATATATACTACCTAGATCTACCTAGAATAATTCCACTCAGCGAGTAGGACCGTGCCCGGGAGATGTGAACTTTTTTAATAACTATTAAAAAAAAGAATAAAAAAAAAGTAAAAATATTTTATTTAGAACTTTAGAAAAAGTTATTTAAGTTGGGTGATTTGATTGCAGGTAAAAAAAAAAGAGGATAACGTTAAAGAAAAAAAAAAAATTCAAAATTTGCGATTGCGGAACAATTCGGGAATGGGTGCTTTTAAGGCAGTCATTTTTTTTCTATTCCATTTAAAATATATATTTTGTGTAAGAGTTACATTGAAATAAAAATCACTTAATAGGCGATTTCAAAAAGGTATCAGTATAAAATAAAAATTGAGGTGAAAGAAGGGGAAGTCTCTCTCTCATGTAAGAAGAGAAAGAAAAATTAAAAAGTGTACTTAAGAAATCATGAATGAAGGAGGGAGGTTTTATTTACAAAGATGGATTTAAGAGTAAGAGGAATAAAAAAAAATGACAAGTAAAGCAGTTGAGAGAAACAAATTTTATATGTGAAGACAAGGGAGATAAACGACACATCAAATTGAGAAAGAAATTTAAAAAGAAAAACTTTAAAGTTAAATAGTCAAGTGGTTGAAGAAAAAGAAAATCTTATAATATATATATATATATATATATATATATATATATATATATATATATATATATATATATATATATATATATATATATATATATATATATATATATATATATATATATATATATATATATATATATATATATATATATATATATATATATATATATATATATATATATATATATATATATATATATATATATATATATATATATATATATATATATATATATATATATATATATATATATATATATATATATATATTATATATATATATATATATATATATATATATATATATATATATATATATATATATATATATATATATATATATATATATATATATATATATATATATATATATATATATATATATATATATATATATATATATATATATATATATATATATATATATATATATATATATATATATATATATATATATATATATATATATATATATATATATATATATATATATATATATATATATATATATATATATATATATATATATATATATATATATATATATATATATATATATATATATATATATAAAGGGAATTTTGTTTTTTAATATTTAAATAATAATCTTCCACATCTAGCTAGATCCTGCTCAGAATAGATTTGATTTGTTGAAAGTTTTATTATTATTATTTTTTTAATTTTATAAATCTCTTAACTTAATCATTATTTAAAATTATTATTATTTTATTAATTTTTTTATCTATAAATAACAGGCGATTCTATCGCAAAAATTTCAATGTTTATTACTTTTATCAAACATTTTCTTATTTTCTGCTATATTCAGTCATATATTAGGGTTGGGTTGACTCCGGCAGTCGGAGCTGGGGCGGAGCTGCCGCTATTTTTGTTTTAGCTCCGCAAAACAAGCCTAAGATATTCAAACTCTCAAACTTGGAATAGTGGTTATTTAGTGCTCCGGAGCAAGTTTATTGGAGGCGCCTTAAATCTCAGAAGCCTCCAATCAGCCCATGGATGAATATTAAAATTATAAAATTAATCAATACCAACATAATATTCAATGAGAACATTGATCACTTGTTCCTTGAACAAGTTGATGATTACACCTATATTAGATAACATTTCTTCAAATTGAAAACGGACAAAGGAAATTCGAATCCTGTTTAAAAAAAAAAAATTAAGGGTATTGTGGTAATTAAAATATCAGTATCAGAGTTTGATTTTCCAGTTTTTTCTTTAAAAAGGAAACTGCGAGATTTGAGCCCCAGACTAAGAACAGCACTGAGATATATGGCATTCTAAACATGGTTCTTTTCAGTGCCTGAAAACCCAGTTCCTGTATATCTACTTCATCTTTCCTGGATGCATCGCATTATCCCTTTCACCATACCATCTTTTAAGAGGTTGGACGTTGATACTACTTTATAACCCCAGGTGTTTGCTCTGTAGTGAGGCGTTGTTCGCCCTTGTATTTAGCATCGCTTATCAGGTTGTTCTACTCTTTGACAACGTAGAAACAAGGACTTTTCGATTTGTAAACGCTTCTGCTCTCACAAACTCTTTCCAATCTTTTTCTAGTTGTCGAATGGTTGCATCACTCGCGTTATATAATCGCTATTACAATGGACACTGCTCTTTTGAACCCTCAGTTTTAATACCTCTTTTGAGGTCAGTTCGTATGATGTGTCTTTCCACACAGTCCCAAACCTTCTCTATCCAATTTCCTGATCCCTGACTCGCCTTGCATTTACTTCGCAGGCAAAATATGGAACACTTCTATTTTTCCTCACTCCCCTCGAACAGCAAACTTTGTCAAGTCAAATCGGTCATTGATTTATAACCTTTTGGTTTTATCCCAACTTTTGTGGAAATTTTGTATACCTCTGACCTTTCAGCACCAGGTTATATATGTATAAAATTTTTGTAAAACATATAAATATATTGTGTATGCAATGAAGGAAATAGATTCAAAAGCTTGTTGATGAAATGCATTGTAAATTGACGATTTTAGTATTTAGAGATTTAAAAAAATATTGGGATAAATTAATTCCTCAAAAATAACTGGTGTAGTAATATTTTTGCTCGGCGCTAAATGAAAACTTGAGAAAAAATTTGTTTCTATTCATACTCTCTCAAAATTTGGAAATTTTCTCAGAGCCTTGAAAAAGTGAAAGATTTCCGGAGCCAACCCAATACTATATATTTATATTCAGTAACATTAATTAAACTGAGAGGGAAAATTCTTGTATCTTGTGTTGTATTTGTAAACATTGTTAAAAGTTACTACGTTTATTTGTAATTTAGCAGCTCATGACGTTGTGTAATGAATTATATTTTAAAAAGGTTATTATTATTAAACTCTTCTACAATGTCTCGTAAACCTTACCATGAATGTACCCGACTAACAATTTTAATAATTTGGTAAACAATTGCTAAAAAAAATTATTTCACTTTGTCAGTGATTTCGAGCAAGAAG
This sequence comes from Armadillidium nasatum, assembly GCA_009176605.1. Taxonomy (NCBI): domain Eukaryota; kingdom Metazoa; phylum Arthropoda; class Malacostraca; order Isopoda; family Armadillidiidae; genus Armadillidium; species Armadillidium nasatum. The sequence goes on along the minus strand of SEYY01012007.1, from coordinate 16,343 downwards.
CTAGAGGCATCATCAGCGAGGAACAAAGAGAATACTTTTTATATTTAATCACTGGAAGACGTTTTGCTAGAAGAAACATTTTTTGAAATTTTTTAATATAAAATTTTTCTTGTAATTGGTAGCTTTGATTGTAAAGAATGGTTTTTTTTTATAATTTGTATTTCTTTAAAAAAAAATTTTATATGTAAAATGTAAGTCAGATTTATAAGGATTTTCGTAATTTTTAATATAAATATTTGAGTAAAATAATTTAATAACTGGCTGTAATGAAAACTTTAAAACAATAAACGGTTTTGGATTTTAACATTTTATAATTCCTACACATTATAATTATAGTTTAATGCTTTTGAATATTTGGAGTAAAACTTCTAGGGTAAGTTACGGTTTTATAATTGGCGATGTGGAATGCTTAACAATAAATTTTCTACTAATACATTTGCAGTGAACGTTCTATCTTTTTTTCGGTTTGTGCCATAAGAATTAGATTGTTTTCATGATAATTTCTCCATAGATAGTTGAACTATAAGTCTTGTGTGTGTTTGTAGCTGGCTTTTATCATATTAAATGAATATTTAAAAAAAAAAATAAAAAAAAATTTTTTTATAAGATTAATTTTCTTATAGGAGATTAGATTTTTACTAATTTTCAGTTGTAAAACCTTTCAATTCTAATTCTTAAGTAGTTTTGTTTCTTAACAGTAGTTTAATGAATTATTATTATTATTATTATTATTATTATTATTATTATTATACCCGTTATGCCTTTTATCAGTTTTCTTGTAGAGTCTGTTCCAAAATCAACAATAATATAACAATGTGTGTTTAACTTTAGATCTTTTTGTGAATAAACTTTGAAAGAACTTTCTTACTAAATTTTTGTGTATTCTATTAATTTGTTATATTATTACATATATATATATATATATATATATATATATATATATATATATATATATATATATATATATATATATATATATATATATATATATATATATATATATATATATATATATATATATATATATATATATATATATATATATATAACTTGTTCACTAGGGTGGAGGTGGAGAAAAGTGTGTATCCTGTGGTAAGACTGTTTACGCCATGGAAAAGTTCGATATTCACGGGAAAATTCTTCATAAACAGTGCTTCAAATGTGTTAAATGCAATACTCAACTACGGTAAACTATATATATATATATATATATATATATATATATATATATATATATATATATATATAAAACTTTAATATATGCTTATTACAGTGAGTGAGTGCAAGCTTCCATTCTTCGATTAAATTTTTTAAAATATTTTTTTGTTACAGCATGGATTCGTTTTCTTTCGGTGGAGGAGACAACATGTATTGCATAACTCATTACAAACAACTTTTCGCCGAAAAAGGTTCCTATGACGCTTTCACACAAGAAAAGGGCAAATGGGCCAAAAAAATAGAATCTATTAACGGAGATGTAAAAAGTCATGATTGAAATAAGAAATAGTCTTAGTCTTTGTTAGTTAATCATGTGCTGATAGTATTTTATATATATATATATATATATATATATATATATATATATATATATATATATATATATATATATATATATATATATATATATATATATATATATATATATATATATATATATTTGTAAATAAAATTATTGAAAATTTATATTTGGAAAAGTGTTATAAATCGAATATATTTTTGTTATAAATTGCTGTTATAAAAGTTTCAGGCAGGGCTTAGTATTATAAGCCTCTGTAGCTGAGACGGGATGACCATAGCCCAAGTAGAGGTATCAAAAATTTGATGAAATTTAACTCGAGAAAATTTTTACTTTTAAAATTTGGAATACAAATTGATCTTTATAGTGTGGATTTAACGTTCGTTTTCTATGATTTTTTCCATTATTTAGAACGTAATGCTGTTCTCTAGGACATCCCTAGAGTCAACAGATAGGCGAAGTTTATAAAGCTATGGTCATAAGGCAATTATACATTGTTTAATGTAATTAAATTTACCTATCTGGTTATTTATTTAGTTTTGTAACTTTGGTTTAAAAATTCATTTTTACTAGTCATGCACGAGCTTTTTTTATATACATATAAAGGTATTTACATTTGTATTTATGTACATTAGCGCAAAGTTTTGAGAATTAGCAAACTACTTCTGTATCACGCGCTTCACTACTAAAACAGGCTAAAAGTAAAAATGATTACTTTGATTTTTTTTATTTAAAATAAAGTCTGAGTATAAAACTTAAAGATGTTTATTTTACCACACTTAATTAAGTTGCTGTAGAGTCGCTAGGCGCCTCTTGCTGCTCCGCTCTTAGAAACTTGGAGAGTTGTTCCCTAAGAGATTCGTTTTCTTTTTCCAATTCTTTAACCTGAAATGTAAAAAATGAATGACTAGTGTGGATTAGAAAATTTACCTCGTTAGAAACTTTGTATAAAATAAGTGTAGTCAACATCTACATAGGTATGGTGTACATCTGGGGAAAAAATGTGCTTAGTTTCAACTTTTAAATTCTATATAAAGTTTAAAATATAATTCAGACTTTAGATTCTGAAGCTTTTAAATTAATAATAAACTTAGGAATTTACTCAAAGAAAAACTATGCCAACACAACCACTGAATAATTGTTTCAGTGTTACCAGTTTTTACATTCATGGCAAAAATTTAAAGGGTAACATGAATCTATACATGGTGTTTGAGGGGTGGGGGGAATAAAAGGAGTGCGTTCCAGACTATACCAGCAGAATACATAGAAGAGAGAGAGAGCATTAGCAGTTGTCTGGGGAGAAAGAAAGGATAATGCTGTGTAAGATTGTCGCAAGAACCTTTTTCAATGGGAGAGATATGAGACGAGTTCAGAAGAAAAGTTTGTTGCAATTGAGATATTATGGGGATAGTAAAGCAACAATTCGACGTGAAGAAAATACAGAGTTGATTTTTAAAAAATATTCCACCTTTTCACGGAACTTTGTCCGATTATTCCATACAGGGTTGAACAACAATACTATAAAAATCAACTAAATGGAGGAAGTTGTAAAAAAAAAAACTTAGAAGGCACCTCAGAATACCCAACCTCTTTAGGAGAAATAATGTGATACTTCAGAAAGATCACGAAAAAAAAAAAAGACATTAAGGACAAGGGAAGGTTTGTGTTGTGTATTTTCGATGATGATGTCAAAGTTGTATTAAAGATTATGTCCAGTAGAAAGAACAGGTAATTTAAATTTTTGAGGCATTGAAGACCACCATGTTTTTTCTGGTCCAATTAGAATTTCGATAAAGATCAGATTAGTTACTCCAAGAACATCCTCCTAAAGTAGATTATTGTTGTTGGGTGAAACGCTTTTCGAAAGAAGAATGGAATCATCAGCATAGGAATGGAGAGGTGATAGAGATGTCATATATATATATATATATATATATATATATATATATATATATATATATATATATATATATATATATATATATATATATATATATATATATATATATATATATATATATATATATATATATATATATATTATATATATTATATATATATATTAGCTAGAGATAAGACATCCTTTAGAACACTACGATTAATAGATTTAAAGGATAAACGATGACCGTCTACAATAGTTGCTATAGAGCGACCTGAAAGGAAATCAAAAAGGTTAGATACCGAAAGAAAGAAGCTTTAATCTCAAAGCTTTTATGCCAGACTCTATCGAAACTTTCAAATACGTGTAGCCCCGCAACAAAAGATTCAAGAAAATGCCAAAGTTAAGAATCATAAGTGAGGGAGAAGAGAAAGATAAGTAGTGTCCCTTATGTAATAAATACTGGTCATCAGAGACAAGATTAGAAGAATTGAGATATTTCCAAATCTTAAAGATCAATAACTTTAGAAAAAACAAAGGTTAGAGAAAGGGCTTAGTTATAGGGTTGAGAGGGGATCCCATTTTTCGGCACAGATCGAATGCGAAGGTGGGTTCACGTAGATAGAAAGAGAAGAAATAGTTTACAAAGGCAGGGAGCAGGCTCAGAATTCTAAGTTCAGATAGAGCTGAAATATCATCTGTAGAAGAAATTGTAATTAATGTAGACAGAAGAATCGCTCCAGAATCGTCTAAGGTAAAATTAGAAGCAAAAGTTTGAAGAAGAAATCAGACTTAGCAAAAGATAAAATGGTGGTTTAAATTTTTAAACAAAAAAAAAAGTTATGGACATCAGCCCTATTCGAGGAGAGGAACAGGATCGAACAGGTGTCCTCAAGGACAAAAGTCAATCCACCATTATGTTGTCGTAATAGATGCGTGAAAGAGAAAAACACGTGTGTGTGTGTGTGTGCAAAATGCTAAAAATAACAAGAAGAAAAGGAAATTACATTTCTACCGAAGAAATAGTTTTAGTGTCACATTTAGCACGACTTCGGAATGAAATTAAGTTGAATGAGTTTCTGGAGTTTTAAAACAACGGTAATTTCTGAAATTGGCATCCATAGGACAAATAACAAGAGTAAGTGGAGTTAAACCAAGGTTTGATAGGTCTAGTTGAAGGGAAAGAATATGTGATGTAGCTTCCATGATAGAATCACCTCTGTTACTCGCTCCGAGAAACCCCTCCCGGTAAAGCAATAAAAATTCTAAGAGAAATCAAAATCCGATCGGTATGTGGCACCGAAATGCCAAAAATGTTTAGTAGCCGTATGCATTTTTACGAAAGAAACCAGAGGTGGAAAGCACTGCATAAGAAGGATTATTAGTTGAAAAAAGGTCTGGAATGTTGAGTTTATCTTCAAAACAGCCAGAGATACAAACTGGAGTTGTACCACCTGCTCAAAAGTTATTTTTGCATACAGAAATAGAAGGCAAGTTCATCGGCTGTATCTTGAGAACCAGAAAAAAGCCAATGGAGTTAGTGAAAATTAAAGTAACTTAATATGATGATATCAGAGAATGGAGAAGAAAAGGAATATACAAGTTTGGAGTTTCGAAAGTCGAAGAAAATATAACAATATAACAGAACAAATGAATTTAGTCCTAGATTGGCAAGAGATCCAAGCCACAAGGTGGTAAATTGGGAAAACTCCAAATTAGACACACGAGAGCAAACATCGTTGCGCACATATGCACTACTGTCTTTGGCTAAATATCCAAAGCAGATACAGTAAAGGGGAACAGAAGGTTTTATCGCTGGAATGCTTAAGCACCTGAGTTTCGGACAATAACAATGGGTGAGGTCTAGATAGAAGTGGTGTCCAACAAAGTGGAAATTATAATAAAACCGCGCATGTTGCAAAAACTGATAAAAAAAAGTATACTATAGAGCAAAACGAAGGCAAAGTCTTTGTGTCACCAACCCTATAACTGGAGACAACAAACTACGAAGTGATGGTGAGGGGTGAATGAAAAGGAGCATTGTTTAAGTGACACCCCTCCAAACATTTCTAAGGAAAGTTAATGTTACGCTTTTTTTTTTTTTTTTTTTTTTTTTTTTACAGATAATGTGTGGGTTAGTACCTGTAAGTTTGAGGGGGCATGTGAAGGGGGAGGGAGGTAGGACTGTGAGGCCTTCCTGAGTAAAGTCAAGGGAACGTTAGAGATACCCTTTGAGAAGATGAACCGTGATAAGTTTGAACCAAAGGGCAAAGGAGTGCAGAGGAAAGAGCACCAGCCAAACATAATGAATGCCCAATGGAGAGGGTACTTTCATTTTCTCGGACGAAGATGCATCCTCCATATATATATATATATATATATATATATATATATATATATATATATAATATATATATATATATATATATATATATATATATATATATATATATATATATATATATATATATATATATATATATAATATATATATATATATATATATATATATATATATATATATATATATATATATATATATATATATATATATATATATATATATATATATATATATATATATATATATAATAGGGTGGATACTATGTAAAATGACAAACGCCATGACGTAGTAAAACAGTTGGGGTAACAATTTCCAAATACACAACATACGGAAATGCACGATCGAGGTGATAGGTCAACGAAAGAATACGAGGTACGGTACATTTGTTGGAGTATTGTCCGAAGCTGTACCCACATGGTTACGCATGTCCAATAGTGAGTGACAAATGGTTCATTGAGATGTTTGGCAACACTGATGAGGGCTTGGCAGCAGGATATCAAGGAAGAAACGTCAGATGTATCCTAATAGGCGAAAACCTCATCACACAACCGTTGCAAGCGTCTTTCGGAGATTACGTGAAACGGAACATCTGCAAACCCTGAATCCAGACCTGGGACCTCCCCGCGCTGTTAGTACACCTGTGAGAGTACGCAATTCTTCGGGACGTTGCAAGGGAAATCCAGAGTTAGTTTCCAAAATATTGCCCTACACCAAGATGTGTCTCAGCGCACCATCTTGAACGTCCTGCGTGATGAGATTCTGCACCCTTACCATTACCAAAGTGTCAAGTATTTCACTCCTGTGCAACTTGCCGGAACAACTGAACAGCCACTCCTACCTACGGTTCATATGGGATCAATTTCTGCCCCTCCTTGAGGACTTCCCTCTCTGGCAGTTTGTCGCGACATATTCACTTTTCGAGACCAGTTCGCCAGTGCATCAAGGTGCCTCAACTTCAACTTTTCGGATTATTTGTGGGGACAAACCCTATTCCCGATGTTAATACTCTTCAGCAACGTATCGTCGATCAGTGAGACGACATTTATACGAAAGCCGATGTTTCCCACAGACTGTCGAAGCTTTCATTGTTATAAATGGTTGTCATTTCGAATATCTCCTATGAGTAGGAATATGATGTGTACTACCACCACCTGCCTCGTTTGATAATTAATAAAATTGCAACATTGTTGTCGTTTTCCTGTTTGCTCCTACGGGTGTGGCATATCTTTGCCTTATGTTTCACCTCTATCGTGTATTTCCCGAATATGTGTATTTATGGGAACTTGTTCCTTCAACAAGTTTGTCGGCTTACTTAATAATAATCTTATATATATTTATTAAGAATGGGATAAAGTATCTGTATCGGTTGGTATCGTTTATTTTGTGGTATCGGTATATTAAAAAATTTTAAGTATCGGTATAGGTAAAAAGAACGAACGATACCAAAATCTTATATGAAAGAAAACTGATAATTTCTGTAGGAGATAACTGCTCCTTGACTGAAGTTTATGTCACATTTTAAATTTTATTATTATTATTATTATCTAAGTAAGAATAAAAGTCGCGTTTCAGCAAGATTGAGTGGATTTATTATATATATATATATATATATATATATATATATATATATATATATATATATATATATATATATATATATATATATATATATATATATATATATATATATATATATTATATATATATATATATATATATATATATATATATATATATATATATATATATATATATATATATATATATATATATATTCTAGTGAACAAAGGCCAGAACCCTACCAATTTTCATCAAAGTTGGAGAAATAGTGGTCTTTGATAAGTGAAAGTGTGCAAGTAAAAGGAAGTGGGAAAATAGATAAAAGGAGTGTGTTTCCGATTTTACCAGTTGAGTACATGTAAAATCGAGCATAGCTGTTAAGTCTGGTTTCAGAGAGTTGGACAGAGAAAGGATGAGACTGTGTAGAAAGGCGTGTAGCTCGAGGCCTTCTCAGTGGAGGAGGTATGTGAAGAGAGAGTTCAGAAGAGCAGTGTCCGTTGTAATACATTTAGTATAGAGAGAATAACGCAACAATTTGACATGTAGAAAGAGACTGGAGGGAATTAATGAGAAGAAGAAGAATTAATATGACAAAAAGCCCTAGACTCCACCTTTTCAAGGAAGGTTTAAGAGTGAACCATCCTAAATGTGTGAGGCACACTCTTTGCAGGGACGAATAACATCCTTATAAAGAGCAAACAGTTGAGGTGGTGTGAAAAATTAAGGAGCCTCAGAACATCCAATCTCTTGGAAGCTTGTTTACAAAGAGAATTAATGTGTTCCTTCTAAGAAAGATCACGAAAAAAAGAAACACCGAGAATATTAAGGATGGACGAGGGGGTGATTTGTGTGCTTTGGAAGATGTCATAGTTGTTTGGAAGGTTGTGTCGAGTAGAGAAATTGATGAAGTGAGTCTTTGCGGCACTGAAAACGACCTTGTTTTCTTTGCCCCAATTTAATGTAGAGAAATATCAAAGGTTAGTTGCTCTAAGAGCACCATTTTAACGTCACTGTAACTGAGTCTTAATGATGAAAAATAGAAAAAAAGAGTTGGAGATGGGACAGATCCCTGAGAAACACCCCTATTAATAGATTTAAAAGAAAGAACGGTGGCCGTCTACAACAGCTGATATAGGTAGACCGAAAAGGAAATCACAGAGGATAGATTCCGAAAGAGGAAAGTTTAAAAATCAAAGTTTTTTAAACACTCCATTGAAGGCTTTCGATATGTTTAACGCGACAGCAAAAGATTCACCAAAATGCTGAAGAGCAGAGAACCAAGAGTCAGAGAGAAAGGGAAGAAGAAGACCAGTAGATCGTTTTATATGAAAGCTATAATGGCTTTCAGAGATAAAATTAGAAGATTTGAGAGGTTTCCAAATCTTAACAAGAACCTTTATAAAGAAAAGAGGTTGAAGAAATGGGACAATAGTTGGATGGTTGAGAAGGGTCCCTCTTTTTTGGCATAAGCTGAATGAGAGCACGTTTCCAGCAAAAATGAGAAGGTCTAAGTAGAAAGACAGAAGAAATAGTTTACCGAGGCAAGGTGCAAGCTAAAAAGCCCAAGTTTTACTAAGGCAAGGTGCACGCAAAAACGCACAAGTTTTGAGAACCATAAAATAACATCAAGAACGTACACTTTCTTAGTGTTAAGCTCAGAGAGAGCAGAAATGATGTCTTTAGAAGAAATTACAATTTTAGGCATAAATGGAGGAGTAGTAGCTCCGAAATTATCTCAAGATGAATTAGTGGCAAAACTTTGAGCAAAGATTTTAACTTTAGAAGGGAAATGACAGATATACCGAAAGAAGATGATACAGGAGGGAAAGAGGAAGAACTAAAGTATGAGTTAAACATTTTTTCCAAAGGGCAAAAAGAGCGTGAAAGAGGAGCCAGAAAAGGTATTTCATTTTGTACTGAGAATGAGTTTTTGGTGTTACAAAAAACAGATTTTGAACGATTCTGGGATGAAATATAAATTGCATTGGTTTCTGAAGTTTGAAGACGTCGGCAATTCCTGATGGCAACATCCCTGCGGCAAATAACACGAGAACAAGCAGCATAGTAAACCAAGGTTTGTAAAATTTAGGAGAAGGGAAAGATTATAGAATGTAAGTCTCCGTGCCACAGAGAATCAACTTGGTAATGCTCTCAGCACACTCCAAGGGACTCCTTCCACGGAAGCGATAATTATACCACGGAAAATCAAAGAAGTTCAACCGAAAATCCAACCAGCTTGCGCACCGATATGTCACAAACGTTTTCTCGCAATAGGCGTGGGTCTTTCTTGCAGAAAAACATTTGAAAAGATAGGAAGGTGAACAGTGATGAGAGGCTGACTGGAAGAACCCAAAGTAGGACAGAGTTTGACATAATAAGGAGAAGGATTAGAAGTTTTAAAAAAAAGTCTAGAAAGTTAAGTTCATCTCCAAGGCGATCAGAGATATAAGTAGGGAGCTGCACCAATTGATCAAAGTATTTCTGAATGGAGAATTGGAAGGCACGTTCATCAGCTGTATGCACTGAAGGAAACCATTGACCGTGGTGAACACTAAAATTACCCAATATGATATCTGTGAAAGGAGGAGAGAATGTTCTCTATTTTGGAGCTTAGATAATCAAAGAATTTAGGATATACAATTAATTTATAAGTAAATTATATATAAATTTATAACATGCTCAAACGAACAGTTATTTGCATTTTACTAAGCAATAGTTAAGATTACTGTACCTTTTCTTCCAATAGTTCCATTTTCTTAACATCACATCTTTGCGCACCTAATGATTCCATTACATAACTAAGAGCATCGTTGGGTTTATTTGGTTCTTCATATAGTGTAACCAAAACATTAGTTAAAGTAGACATTAGTCCAGATTTTTCTACATAAGCCCTAAATTTCTCTCTCTCTGGTTCCATTTTTTTGGTTGAAAATTTAAAACTTTCACAATATTAAATGCTAGAATGGATAAACAAAGTATAGGCAAATATATAAAATGTATAGGCACAACTTATCTATAAATTTATCTAAATTTTAAGTTCACTGATTATTTTTCAATCTTGTTTCACCCTTCATACATTCAGGGAAAAACAAAATTGGTATCAGTACAGAGAAATTCTAAAGGTTTCATATAGGTATGGTATTTTATGGTTAAAAATTATTGGGCTTTTATTAAGATTTCTGATCTCTCAATACTGATGTCGATTAAAATCAATCGATAATCAACAATTTTTTAGTTATTTCATTTCAGTTATTGGTAAGATTCTGTTCTGTGAGTAACAGTGTCTCTGTAAATAGGAATTAAAGATTAAATAAAATTTATTTGATAGACTAATTAGTAAAAACGTTGTAAAATCAATAATTTTAGAAAGGTTTGAATACTTGAATCCTTTTTCATGCTCTTTATCAACTGGGACATCAGCACGTGCAACAAATTAATCAACACAGAAATAGAACCACTTCAAGGTAAAAACATCAAATGACAATTTTGACAATGAAGGAGATCTCAAATATCCGTTCACACCAATGAAAAAATGTTAGAACTTTTAAGGAAATGAATCACTAATTCCGAAGGAAAAGCACAAGATAATATATTACTCAAATCAAATGATAAAGACAATTCCAAACACTTTCGATGCAATAAAGCTCTCTGCTGTGTGTAAACTGGACATACTATAAAAATATGTTTTATTTTCAATCTAACATTACAATTGTAAACAAGTTCTCACAATAGAATTTTCCATATAATGAATAACCTCAAAGAGTGGTGCCCCCAACCTCAGCCTAGAAAGCACACCTGCTTCTTTCTATTACCTCTATAAGTATAATTCCAATCCTGGATCAATGGTTTAATTTTTGGAAGTAATCCCTTAAACTGATTCCATTTCCTCTGTCACAGTAGACCACAAAATCTCCGAAGAACACACTTCATTTCTGTTGGTGAGTACTTGATAACTACTGGCAAACCCAACACTGTACTTTCTTTAGAAGTACCATCTACTCTATCATGTAGGCCAATACCCACATGACTGGTATCCATAAGAACTTAACTTTCCTTCAACCCAACAAATATATTAAGTTTTTTATTTTGTGATTAAAAAGTGATCACAATTATTATTTTTTAGGGCATAAAAAGCAGAAAGAGAATCTGTAAATATAGCCACTTTATGACGAGTCTTAGAACAAAAATACAATAGAGATCTGTAAATAGCAAATACCTCAGCTGTAAATGTTGAACTATGTGAAAGCAATGAAAACTGAAATATATTATCCTCATATAGAAAAGCACATCCTACTTCATTATCACTTTTAGATCCATCTGTAAGACAAACTATGTAGTGTTGCCTACTCAGTCGATCCAATGTATCCTTGAATAAAGTATTGTAAAATTTTGGTGGTTTTATTCTTGGGATAATGTTCAAAAGTATCATCAAATTCAAATCCTGATGGAATACTGATCAAGGTCATGAAAGTCCTTGCCAAATCACTTACAGGAAGGTCATTTTCTTCTATTAATTTCTTTAGTCTACCAAAGCATGGAAGACTATATGGTTTAAGCTCATAAAATTTATAAAGAAAGTAGCTATGAAAACATTTACCCACACGATTATCCAATTTTGAAATTCTTCTACAAAGATAATTCAACCCAAGCATCTTCCTTCTAATAGATAATGGCATGATATTAGCCTCTACCTCAAGAATATCAACTCTAGAGCATTTCAGTGCACCTATGGCCTGTCTTATCCCCTGATATTGGATTCTATCCAGATTTTGAGACTGAGTATCAGAAAGTGCATCATACACAAAACAAGCATAATCCAGCTTAGATCTCACAATAGCTTTGTATAGGTATAACAAGGTATCTATCTACACCCAAAATATTGCAAAAGTGTAAAAGCTTTCACACTCTTTTTGTTTAAGATCTTCAATATATCTCCTCCAAGTCAACCAACTGTCAACTATTAGTCCCAAAAACTTATGACAATTTGTATACATTATCTCAAAGTCACAGAGTTTTAAAGGTGATGGTTTGTCATATGGTCTTCTTGTAAAGATCATGGCTCTGGTTTTTGTAGGAGAGAAATTCAATCCCCAGGTCTCTGACCAGCACTTCACATCCTCAAGTGCAACCTGCACCCTATCCAAAGCCGCCTCCAATTTTGAATTTGACACCCATTATGCACAATCATCTGCATACATAGAATACTTAACATTCTTCTTACAGTCTTCAAAGATATCGTTTATCATAATGGGAAAAAAAGAGTAGGACTAAGGACACTCCCCTGTGGAATTCAAAATTCAATGCAGAAGAGCTCTGATTGCATATTTTCAACTTGTACCTATATTTTCAAATCTTGAAAAAAAAATTTAATAGAGGAAAATTCCCCCTCAGTCCCAATTTATGCAATTTTGACAATAATCCATGATTCCAGTGTCATATGCCTTTTCTATATCCATAAAAAAACCCAACCAAATACTAATTTCTCAAAAAAGCCTCCTGAATATCACACTCTAGAAACATTAAATTGTCAACAGTAGAAAAGTGTTTTCTGACACCTCTCTGAGGAGGAGACAATATCATATGTTCATCCAAATATCCTGAAAGCCTCTGTAAAACCATCCTTTCAATCAATTTACACAAACAACTAGTTAAAGCAATTGGTTGATATGAAGAAGGATCAGTGGGAACCTTTTCTGGTTTCAGAACTGGAATTAATAAAGATATCCACCAATCTTCCAGAAATTCACCTGTATGTCATACCATATTAAAAAATTTTAACAGTTCTACTTTATTATGATAGTTTAGATGATATAAAAATGGATACACAATCATATTCTTACCTGGTGAGATATTTCTCTTTGCAAAAGATATTGCTTGTTCCATCTCACTCATACTGAATGATTTATTATACCAGAGTATACAATCCACCTCAAAATGCAATCCTTCAAACTCAGACCCAACCATGTTATAGACAAAAGGTTCCCTATGAATTTTTATACTGCTAATCCTAGCAAAAGTATAAGTCAACTCATTTCCAACCAGTAATGGATCCCTTATATTCTCAAGAGTCATCTGCCAGATGTAATATCACATGGTTCATTTTATGAGAATTGGTTTTTAAAAACTTTACTTTATTCCATACTTGGGTAAGACATGTACTTTCAGCAATCAACTGCAAATACAATTTTTGGAAAGAAGTTTTAGCTTTTTAAACCTCAAATCTTAATTTAGCCTTTGCTCTTTGATATTATATTTTATTTTGCAATATTGGATGTCATCTAAATATCCTAAACCTTTTCTTCTCTTCTCTAATTGCCTTTTTACAATTTTCATTCCACCATGCTTTGAACTTTCCAGATACTACACTGGACTAACTTTGTTTAAAAACCAACGATGCTGCTCTGATAAAGGCATTAACCAAAGGAAAATAAATTTGATTGATATCTTGATCATAGTCTACTTCTGTTAAAGTAAGTTTAATTTCAAATTCCTTCCACTTCTTATCATCTATAATCCAATGTGAACGTTTTTTCCTATCTATGTAAATAGTATTTGAAAACAGAATTACTGGAAAATGATCACTACCTAAGGTGTCTTCATAGGTAGACCAGGTTGAAAAAGATAAGTCCAATGTTGACATATTCCCAGAAACATCCAATATAAATATTGGATCAGCCTCATTTAATAATAATAGATTTTGCTTGAGATATAACTCAAAAAGTTGTTCCCCTCTATCATTATTATGATCTGCACCCCACAATGCATGATGTGAATTAAAATCTCCTAGTAATAATAATGAAGTGCTACCCTGAAACTGCTCAAGAAACCACAAATTGCTCTACTACATTAAGAACATTGGGTGAAAGATATTTACTACAGATTATATATAATGTCATGTGGTTGTAAAAAATAATAGCCACTATTTCTAGATTCATCTTCAATTTTATTTCTTGACAAGGAATATCATTCCTGATCCCTAACAATACTCCACCACCTTTATTATTTCTATCTTTAGGAAAAATATTAAAGTTTTTAAAATAACAATCCTTTTCAATAACCAGAAAAGCTTCTTGTAAACTTTAATATTAATATGATGTCTGCTTACTAAATATTCTAGATAATATATATTAGAATTATAACCTATGTTCCACTGACATATCAAGTCTATTCAAAAGCACAGAAACTTGTTCAGAAATTTCAATTTCATTCTTCTTCTGTAACCAAAGTTGGCCTATTTCAGAGATTTGTGATACTATTTGGTCCTTATCAACCTTGATAATTCTACTTTGTACATCCAAATTTCCATCTCCTTGAGCCAGCTTATCCAATGGATTCACAAAATCTCTCTGTTTAGATTTAGAGACATCAATCCAGATAGTGATGAACTTGTTACTTCAGAATACTGATATGTATCAGTTCTAGAAGAGGCAAACTGCTGAAAGCAATAAGGGTAGAATAAAATATCCTGAAAATGTGTATATTTGAGTATATTTTCTCTAATTGTTCTTGTTCACTGAAGATTATTTATGAAACCATATGCGAATTTAGCATAATAAATCCGATGTTTGAAGAAAAAATTGCTAATAATTTTGAAGCTGAACAGGATTTCTTTTAAAATACATTTTCCGGCATTATCAAATGTCGTATTATTATCCACCTTAATGTGAACAATTTCAATTTCCCTTTTGTATATTTTTTAAATATGCAGGATGTTGACCTTTGCAATTTACACATCTTGGTTCATGATTTCTGGAGCATGAAGAAGTTGAATGTAACTCTGAACAGTAGACACAAATCTCCTCTCCTCTACAATTTTTGCTACCATGACCAAATTTCTGAGTTAAAATACCTTAAAAGGATAAGGGTAGTAAGGCCTAATTTTACAAGATATATATTTGCAAAATAGGTTTTCTGGAAAAACTGTACTTCCGAATGTAAGTATCAAAATGTGTTAGAGATTTATCTCTTTAAGAATGGTGCAAATGTATTACATTCACATAAAGGTTCCAATTCAGGATCATATATAGTTCCTTGAACAGTGTTTAAATTTTTTGCTACTGTCACTTCAATAGGCACAGAACCATTATTTAATTAAGGAATTTGCCATGATGATTTTCTAGTTTGATTATAAGTAAACTTCCAATTTTTCAAAATCTTGCTGATTTCAAAGCCCCACCAGCAGTATTTTCTAATGCTTTTCTTAACATAAATGGGTTAATCTTTTTGAGTACCTGAGAAAAATCAAAAGTTTTAATAAAGAAAGCGAGCATACTCCAGAACAAGCAGACTGAGCAAACTGCCTAAGAGAATTATTATATTCTGTATTTTTTTCTCTCTTTTCAGTGTCTGTGAAACTCTCAAAAGAATTTCCAGGTCCATGGGCATTATCAGATTAATGAACTTCAAATGATTAGGTACTTATATCCACACCAAGTTCCTAATCAGCACGTCTGTCAAGTTAGCAAAACATTTTAGGTAAAGATTTTTTTTAAGGACAAACTTCAGAGGACAAATAGGACAGACAACCACAGTGTAAAAATAAATAAATAAATAATTATTAAAATTTAATTTAAAAAATTATGGTAATAATTTGATATAGCACGAACCTCTCCTATTTTCACTATATTGAAAATATGAACTCAGAATATGTTTACATGCATTCTACAGATACTTTTCTTTCTCGGTCAAGTAATATAAATACATAATAAAAAGAAAACCCCCAAAAATTATTAAAACAAAAATACTATTTATCAGCAATAACGCAATGAACTGTCTTGTAAACTGTCTTGTTATTTTGCTTCAAATAAAGTTTCAGCACCTCCGTTTTCTATATTTAAAAGGGAAAATGGAATTCAACCACTCAACAACGAACTATAGTAAAAGAGAAAATGGAATTGAACGACGAACTAAAGTAAAAGAGAAATATGTATATATATATATATATATATATATATATGATATATATATATATATATATATATATATATATATATATATATATATATATATATATATATATATATATATATATATATATATATATA
>SEYY01012006.1:22500-40703 GCA_009176605.1 Armadillidium nasatum | reverse complement strand
GGAATGACTGAACCACAAACTAGTCTGAGAATCCTGAATGCTTTGTTCAGGCTAAATTAATAATTTTCTGCTGCTGTACTGAAAAGCCAAAAGAAACTCAAGATTTGGTCGGTTATAAAAATGTATTTTTTATTAGACAAAATATATTTTTTTATTAGTTTGTTACCCATTCATAGGCATTTTGTAAAAATAATGAAAATTATTTGTGTACTCTATAACATGAAAAGCAAAATATATATTTTATGCCTTATATATATATATATATATATATATATATATATATATATATATATATATATATATATATATATATATATATATATATATATATATATATATATATATATATATATATATACCACTTATTTTTGTCAAATTATTATTATCATTTTATTATTATTATTATAATACTATTAGAATATATATAATTTTGTTCAAATTTGCCTTTATACATTTTGTTTATTCAGTTTAAGTAATTAATATAAACTTGTTTTATTAAAATTCTTCAAATTCATTTGAAATATACCTATTAATATTTTTTAATGTAATTTTTGTTTAATCTTTAAAACCCATTTCGTTAACATAGAACAAAGTTTGAAACGTAAAATTCTTTAAATTTTGAAAATTTTAGTTAAGGAAATTTGAATATATTTGTTACTGTGTTAGCTTAATTGTTAAACTAACTCTTCCATATCTAAGTATATTTTAGCAAATATGGTAAATAACTACATACAAGTCCATTGGCAGGGATGATATGTGTCTTTTTAAGTAATATATACAAAGAAAAAGATTTGGTGGAATCTTGCTTGATCTATATTTGATCATTTTGAATGTTTATTCTTTGAGAAAATACCTGAATCTGGCACACCTCTACTTCATTTTAGCAAATTTAAATATGTAACATTGGTTCTTCTACTATGTAAAGGTTTATAGTAAAAATCATTTTAATTGTTGAATTTGTCATCTATATAAAGGCTAGCCAACCTGTGATGCATGTGCCTCAAGGGGTGGTGCATAGAGCCCTTTTGATACGAAGTAGAAAATTAAAATGTGTAAATATTGAGTAGAATATGGTTAATAGGCAGCCATATATTTCCCATAAAATAAATAAATATTCATAAAACTTATGTTAACACAAACAATAAATATAAATAATACTAGCTGCATTTCTGAGGTTTTAGAATGTGATAATTCTCCTATGGCATAACCCCTGATATAAAAAAAAAATATTGGGTATCAAAGTAGGCTCAAAACCCCATAAAACATATAGGAAGTAAAATTTTTACCCAAAAACTTTCTAGCATATCATCTTTTGTTGCCTTGCAATTGAAGAAAATTAGCACATAACATAAAGGTTGGTCCTGATCTACCCCTTTCTTCTCTCTTTTCCTTTTTCTTCTGAATGGTTTGGTGATAGTAATTGTAAAAATGAGTAAAAGTTTATTTGAAATCAATGATTATATGATTAGGTGCATCTGACAATAAAGGTTAAAATGTTAACCTTTTTTAAATATTGTAAATACAGCATAACACAATGTATATATATACTGGTAATGTTTATTATTTATTATATAAATTTTATAAATAAAAAGAAATTGTATAATTTTTGCAGTTAAAAATTTTATATTGGAAATGAAATGATTTAAATATGAATCGTTAATCAAAAAACTCTAAGTTTGATATCATATTTTCAGATAGGTTTGAAAATAGTGAAGAGAAAATTTGTTTTTGTAAAAACTTTAAAAATACAATTAAGTTTTCTCTTTTTAAAATAAATTTTTTTTGAATTAATATTTTTTTGGTTTATGAATATCACTTAAGTAAGGTCTTTTATAAAGTCCTAAAAAGATATAGAGTAAGACTGAAATAAAAAAAGAAGACCTCTGCTTCAGGAGAAAGATTTAAGGAATAAACTTACTGAAGAAGTTTCCAGAGGGGGAAACTGCTTAATGGAAGAAGTATTGGATATCTCAGAGGAAGATGGAAGAAAATTAGGTATGAAAATGACTAATTTTTATATATTGTTTTTGTGTAAATTCTGAACCAGTATGAGTGGAGGAATTTAAGATTTAGAACTTAAATTCATGAAGACCTTCATATTCATTCAGACATATTAAAAATGAACATCCTAAGTTGTAGGACTTGCAGGAAAATTTAAATTTTTTAGTTTGTAACCATGCTATTTAGTATTTTTATTTTGGTATGTAATTTATTGATTAATATTTCACAATAAGGAATTTTTTGAAACATTGGTCAGATTTGTCTGTAGAAGGGAATAAATGTTTTAAAATTCAAAATATGAAGCATGTATAGGATTTAATTTTTGGTAGTTTTTATATTAATTTTATTTATTTTTTTTTTTTTTTTCTGAGCTTTAGGAAATAATAGAAAGTACAAATCATCAAGTATGTAAAGCCATACTAACATATCCACAATATTTAATTCATGTATATAATTTAATCTTAAAAAAAAAAAAAATGATTACAGTGCATTGCTAGTTGCTAATGGCCAGATTTATTTATTTATTTATTTATTTATTTATTTTTTTAAAAAAAAAAAAAAAAAAATTTTTATTTGAGCAAAATAAAATAAAAATATATACATTAATGACAATGTTAGTCATTAATTAAAAAAAGAAAGGGAATTTCAAGTTTTGTTATATTATATATATAAACATTTACAAAATAAATAAGTAAATCCTAAATCATTTTAAAAAAAAAAAGTTTCGAGTTTGAGAAAAACCAAAACCTGAGACAAACCATTCCAGTAATTAACGTTCACAGTTGAAGTGAAATGTCCATTCATTTTTTATCGTTCATTTCATGGTCTAAAATGAATAATTTTTCCCAACATTGCTGATAAAATTATATAAATCTAAATCAAATATCCTGTAGGATATTTAGCACAATACTGTAGGTAAATTTTAGAGCTTGATTTTGAGAGTAATATTACAATTTATGTCATTATTTTTACATTTTGTTATTAAAGCCCGTATTTATAGTTTCTAGATATTATTTTATTTTCATATTGCAACTAATAATTATACAACAATTTTCTTTATAAACAGACTTAGTTGTTTCATACATTAATTATCTATTTAAATTTGCTTTTACTTAGCTACAAGTTAAACAACATTCAGATAGAATTAAAGTTTTGTTATAAATTCTTATTTTAATAATGAATTGATTTAAAAAAAAAATAATTATTTATTTAAAATGCACATATTTTCTTTTTATTGTTTGTTATGTAAATTGTGTTCTTTCCCTTAAAACAGCAAATAAATTGTACTTTACATTTATCGATCAAAAAGCAAACACTGGTTGGATGTGTAGCTTTTGTATGTTGTTATTATTTTTATTATTATTATTTTGTAAATGTCATTGAAGCACTAAGTGCTTTCAAACTTTATATCTTTGGATACGTAACACCCTAAATTTATTTCATTGATTAACTGACCAGTTACTATATTATGATCGTCACAATATGGTTGCATGATATTGATTTGCTTAGACAGTGAATATGACCACATCACAATATGGTTGCATGGTATTGATTTGCTTAGACAGTGAATATGACCACATCACAATATGGTTGCATGGTATTGATTTGCTTAGACAGTGAATATGACTACATCACAATATGGTTGCATGGTATTGATTTGCTTAGACAGTGAATATGACCACATCACAATATGGTTGCATGGTATTGATTTGCTTAGACAGTGAATATGACCACATCATTATATGGTTGCATGGTATTGATTTGCTTAGACAGTGAATATGACCACATCATTATATGGTTGCATGGTATTGATTTGCTTAGACAGTGAATATGACCATGGGTTGCAATTTTCTTTTTGTTCAAATGCCTCATTAGAAATGGATTGAGAGAAGGGTGTCAACATATACCTTAAATATTAAACTTTTTAACCAAGATAGTATGTATGTTTTTTCTAAATTGAAGTTATTTTTATTACCAAGAGATAATAGAAAACTAATTAAAAACAATAGAATTATCTTTGAATGGTTGTTTTTTTTAATTTATAAAATGGCTTGTAAAAATGATTTTTTAATACTATTCAACTGTTGCAAAGTTATTTTTCTTCAAATTATTACTATTTAATTGATATCAGATTAGTAATTATTTTTTTTTATTTTCAATTTCAGATTAAAACGCATTTCTCGTATGATGGTCTCTTACCTGTACAGATAAAAGAAGAAACGTTTAAGATGGAATGTGAGGTAGAGGAACAAAAATTCTTCAATGAGATTTCAAAGTCAAAGTATCCTTTGGTTCTTGTGTCGAAATTAAGCAGTAATATTTTACAGGTTAGTAATTTTTTTTTAGCATATAGTAATTAAATAAAATCGTGTGCATTTGCTTCATGCAAACATCTAGGTAGCAGTTACCTGTCTAGTATTGATCTTTATTTTTGCTTGTGATAGCTGTTAATATGTAAAATGTTATTTAAAATAAAAATCTGAAGGAGAAGAAGTGGACTCTCTACTCCTTCAGGATGGAATGATGATGACTAAAACTTAAAATCTGATGTATCAAATCATTATGCCTTAATTATAATTATGGTTACTAAAGACAGTTTTTAATTTGTACATTGAGAAGATACGTGTTGCCAAATGACAAAATTCTCTACTAGAAGAAAGCAAGGCTGCTGAAGTAGTGAGAACTGTGAAGAGATAATATTTTTACTGTAATAGATTCAGCCCAGCTTGTAATGATCGTCTAAACTAACATTGACAATAGTTTAGAATCTTTAAATAAAGTTCAAGCATCAGATAGTATTCCTTCTCCAAAAGTTCAATAAAAAGATTAACCCCAGAATTATATATTAATCAGTATTGACTGAAAAGAAATTATAGATGTCAGAACAGTCTTTTTGATCACAGAAACTTGTTGCCATTAGCCCATAATGTTGACATTAATTGCTTGTTAATTCACTGATAATAAAAATAAATAAAATAATAAATAATCACCTTCCCCAGGTAGGACTAAGTCCTGTCAGTGGGATCTTTCGAGGAAGATCCCTGGGTTTCAAGGGCCTACGGAGGATGTTGCCATTAGATTATTCCCATCCAAGAGCATCCACTGATGTACTCGTTTTACGACTGAGTCATTCGGAGCTATGCGCAAGGAGAAATCGCTCACATTTCCCGCTCCGGCCAGGCCTCGAACCCTGGACCTCTCAATGATGATATTTCCACATAAAGCAAATGTTATGTAATATTGTTTCCTTCTAAACTAATCATTGGACCAGTAACACTCAATTGACTGATATTCCAAACACTTATTTCTAATATTTTTTCATTTATTTCGACGTGTTGATTTAGTGGTGGTGAATCTAGATGATTTCTTTTTAAATCCAAATTGCAATTCATAGAACTGGTTAAAATTATTTAAGTTTAAAATTTTTTAGGTTGAATAATAGTTATTCGTCTTTCTACTTTATGATAAAAGAAAAAAAAAACCTGTAAAAACTGATAAACAACTTCGTCATTTAAAAATTATGGTTTAAAATCTTAGTTGTTTTGATCAGTTAAAAACAAGGTTTTAGGGATTTATAGTTTTAGTTACTATATAGGAAAATATTAATAATATAATGTTTATATGAACATTTGTGATTAAAACTTACCAAAATAAATGTTTTTTGCAATTTATAATTTATACAGTAAACCAATTTTTTTTTTTTTTTTTAAATGGTGAATGCTTGAGTTATTAATTTCAGAAAGAGAATTAAATAGACTCCTAAAATTTACAAAAAGTTATAAATATTCTTCCTTACGCATGGGAGGCTTAAAGTAACATCGTTTTGTGGGATAATATAAAGTATTCATCCAGCCGGTAGTTGTTTGCATACTTTTAGTATAAATTATTATTTGACCAAAGCCTCAACTTCCTCTTGAGTTTATAGAAAATTGAGATATCCCAAGCCATAAGAGGTAGTTATTTGTTTGGTTTTTAGTACAGGGTAGTTAGTTTATCTATAGCCTTAATTAAATTAGACCATGAATATCTTATTTTTTATATGAGTCCATAATTCATTTGTTAAAGATACATATTGTATAATTCAGATAATTGTCCTAAAATAAAAGTTTTTGCTATTGTTTTATTGTGTTTGAAGGATTATTATGTGTTAAAAATTTCTCTTATCAACTATTTTTAAACTTCCTTGCCTTTTTCACTTCTCTACAATAAAAATAAAATAAAATCTTCAAATTTTTACCAAAAAATTGGGGGGGGGAAATGAGTTTTTATCCATTTACTTTATTTTTTTTTTACATTTTGTTTTATTTCTTTTCCAGAAATACATGAAAAAGAAGGATAGAAAAGACAATTTGAGTAATCAAAACCTAAGACCTAAAATCGTTGTCAGAAAAAAGAAATCACTTGGGAATCCTGTCAGAACAATCCCAAAAAAGCTAAAACTTGGAGAAATTCCATTAGATGTGAATATTAATAATAAAATCCCCTTGAAGAAGAACACTTCACCTCGTATGAAAGCACAGCCATTAAAGAACACTGATATTGATTATAAAATTACTCCTGAAAGATTCAAAACAGTTCAAGTGTTCAGACTGTGGATTTGAATGCAAATGGAAAGCGAACTTAAACAGACACATGTTAACACACAGCGACTTAAAATTGTTTAATTGTTCGGTTTGCAACTATCGCTGCAAACAAAAAGAGATATTTAAAAGATCATATGTTGACTCATTCTAATGAGAAATTTTATAAGTGTGATGAATGCAATTTTGAATGCAAACAGAAATGTCATCTCAAGCGACATATGTTGACGCATAGTAATGTTATGCTTTTTAAATGTTCTGAATGTTCATATGAATGTAAATTGAGAGAACATTTAAAAGCTCATATGTTGACACACACGAACATAAAGTTATATGAGTGTTCAGAATGCCATTACACATGTAATCACAGAGGACATATGAAAAGTCACATGCTAACACACACTAATGTGAAGCTGTATAAATGCTCGGTTTGTAACTATAAGTGCAACCGTAAATATAATCTAAATCTTCATATGTTAAGGCATACTAAAGTGAAGATTTTTAAGTGTTGTGATTGCAAATTTGAATGCAATCAAAGATCTTCGTTAAGACATCACTTGCAAAGGCACAAAACTTAATGCTGATAGAAATGCAAACCTGAAAGGTCTTTTTAAAAATTATTTTAGGACCTCTCATCGGAGATTGGGGGAGACCCCGGTTTGGTTGAGGGTTATTCTCATATCTTCTATGATCTACATGACCTTCCACCGGGGTATGACCCCTCCTAGATGAGGATTTAAATCAATCCTGGTAAAGGGAAAAGGATATAAAGAAGGCCATAAAAAATGCTCATCTATATATATATATATATATATATATATATATATATATATATATATATATATATATATATATATATATATATATATATATATATATATATATATATATATATATATATATATATATATATATAATATAAATAAAAAAAAAAAAAAAAAAAATTTAATTTTTATTTTTTATTTTTCCATTTTTTTTTTTTTTTTTTTTTTTTTATTTTTTTAAATTTTAAATTTAATTTTTTTATTGTACACGTATATATATATATATATATATATATATATATATATATATATATATATATATATATATATATATATATATATATATATATATATATATATATATATATATATATATATATATATATATATATATATATATATATATATATATATATATATATATTACCTGGATGGTTACAAGAAGTGACGGCCTCATAATTGTTGTTCCTGAAGATATATAGCCTTCAGAGAGTATTCTTGAATTAGTCTGGATAAATTTTGTTATAATGAAAGAAGAATGGCGATCAATCAATGAGATGATCAGTAACGATTATTGTTATGCGTTAATTAAGCGGTCGTGAAAGTAGTTTGAGAGACTTGGTGAAAATGAGGCCCATTCGAAGTTCATTGAGGAGGGTTACCCCGGTGGAAGAAGGTCATGGAGGTGGGAGAAATAATGACCCTCAACCATACAGGGGTCTCCCAATCTCCGATGAGAGGTCCTAATCGAAAAGAGAAGCAAGGTTCGCCTCCACTTTATCCACCGGTGGATCACGACAGCTGGCTGCATCGGTAGTGGATGAGGCCCGTTCTCTTGTCTAGGGACGATCTTGATGGGACAACAGAGATACCATCAGTGATCCCTGACACTAGAGTGACACCCCGTCATAGTCATATCCCGGCGAGAGGGAACCCCAGACGATGCAAAGACAAACGAGATGTTCACAAGAGTGACGGGAAGAGAGAGAGAGAGTCACTGGAATAAGGCAAAATTCACCGCGACGTAGGAGAAGTACATCTGTAGATCTTGATTGTCCAATTCCGTGGTGCAGGACCTCAACGTCCATCAAGAATGCGAAGAGAGATAGGCACGTTTTGACATAACCAGAGAGGTCCCAGTAAAACGACGCAAAGAGTACGTCCATTAAAAACTAGTTAGCCGGATATTTAACGGAATAAAGACGTTGTGCAGTGGGAGCTGCAGTTTGAAGATTAGGACTGCCTCTGGATGGTTCCAACAATGTACACGGGGAAATCGACGACGGACATTTACGAGACGGAAACCGGTTTCTCAAGGTCGACTTCAAGAGGAGTCCATCTCGCTGGGTGATGCGCAGACTTCTACGAAACTCACCATAATAGTTAAAGAGGTACACTTCGGGGATCCCTAATGACCAGCTGCACTGTTCATGATCAGTGTTGTGGTGGGGGGCATTAGTTGCAGGACGGATTGGATTGCCAGGCCGGAGACTTACAGAGGAGGGTAATGACTGAAGGGCATGATGCAACCTCGGAAAGTATGACCGAGGACTTGAACGACCGAAAACAAGCTTCCTCGTCGCTAAAACAACAAATGTATGGGGCAAAAATGAGTCGCATACTTTGTGGCCTCACGGCGACCTAGTTTATAGAACGTGATTTGCTAAAAGATTTCTTTTTTCCAGAGAAAAAGATGGGCAGTGAGCAGATGAGGTCCTTTACAATTTGGACAGCACGGAGGACAGTCACAGGAGAGATGATGATTGTTACTGCAACTAGGGGCAAATAGAGTGAGAGGACCGACAATATTTCTGAGAATGTCCAAATTTTTGACATCGGAAACAATGCATGGAATGTAAGGACGAAACAAGTATATTACTGTAAATCTAATGTCAATCTTGGTCGGAGGATACGGGGTGCTAAACATGAAAAGAAGGTGAGGGATTGCCCTAGCAGGATCCTCGTTATCAGGAAGGAACCTATATATAATGGTGACAGGCACATGTCGTTGCAAATGGCCTAAAATGTCAGCCGTATCCGAACGATCTCTGTGGCATACACAGTCTTTTGAAAACTTAACGAATATCATCCGGCGTAAAGATGATGGAATCCCTCCCAGATAAGAAAAAAGTCAACGTTAAACTTTGAGTCCTCAAGGAATCCCGTACCAGCAGGAACCATTCCTCATTGTGGACACTTGAGGATCAGATGTACCAACAAATTCTAACGCATCACTGAGGATGAGAGGACAAGGGGACGTTAAGGGTTGTGACGTGGTTTGTAAGTAAAAGTAGAAAGGGAAAGAGGCATGGCAAGGAACCTCTTGAGGAGAGTCCGAGAAAAGGCTTTGATGTACTTGGTGTTCGAGATGACGTTGTGAGAAAGGTCAAAAGCGGACAAGGAGACTGTTGAGAGCGGTCTTGTTGAGTGGATGGCAGAAAAGACGGTGAAGAAGATGTCAACTCCACCCCGCCATAATTATAGAGTAAATGAGAATGCGATGCAACAAGGGAATCCAGTACCATTTTATCGAAAAGAGCGTTAAAGCCCTTGCTCTGTCCCGTCCTAAGAGGAATCCGAGAGAGATTGAGTGAGATGGATGTCGCCTTTAAGGGCGATTTTTTTATCTTTGGATTTAGTCATAAATAATTCACCAAACTTCATCACCAGATAAATGGCCAAGATAACAATAAAACATACGTAAACGATAAAGTACACGACAGACTGAAAAATAAACTAGTATGGAGAACGGTCCCAAAAGCTAAGACAATCCCAGACACAAAGAGTTCTCTCCCAGTACTCCACGCCTGGACCCCAACTCGTGCACCATACGGAAAAATCGCGAAGACAGACATTATACACCCAAGTGCAGGACAGTCTTCTCAATGATTAGCAGAGGTTCGGGTCCCCTATAGTAGGCGGCCCAGTCAAAGGCGATAAGGACCCGTTTCTCACCCTTGTACCCTCACCCACGATGGAAGGACATCTGGAAAGATCCGAGACCGTCACAGCAATTTCACCAGAAAACTATTTGAAATGGAGAAAAGGAAAAGAGTAGAACGATCCCTGTCCAATAAAAAAAAAAAAAAAAAAGAATTGCAGAGATATTCCTAGATCCCATTCCAAATGACAGTTCTATTTGGAAAAAAGTATGGGGTAACTTCTAATTTCTTTTCACATTTTTACATAGATTTTAGCAATATCCTTATGGGAAATATTACCACAAGCATCCCATAGGTTATCATAATATAGTGTTTAAAGTTTGTAAGAATTTCAGCATAAGTTCTCGCAACTTCCCCACATAATTATTAAATTATTACAATATTAAAGAGAAGACTTGTAGGTTTACTCTTGACTTCCTATAAGTTGCTTGAGAATTTTTTAGTTTGCTCGGTCACACACGCACACACACACACAAAAGGAGATTAAAATATTTTGTTTCAGATTTACTTTTATTATAAAAAAATAATTATTACTTTTAAAATAAAAAAAATAATAAATTTTTTTTTTTTTTTTTTTTTTTTTTTTTATTTGAATTTAAAAAAAAAAAAAAAAATTATTCATTATAATAAAACTGTGAAATTGAAATATTTAGAGACAAAAAAAAAAAAAATGTATTTTAAAAATAATTTAAATTTATTATTGAAATAAATATTTATTAATAATAACCATTTCATAGAAATTGAATAATGTTTGCACAACTTACATAAGAGACTTAATTCCGACAAAAAAAAAAAAAATAATAATAAATAATAAATTACTTGGATCATTATCCTATAAAACTAATCAAACTGAAAAAATCTTTTAAAGTGAGCAATACTATATATATATATATATATATATATATATATATATATATATATATATATATATATATATATATATATATATATATATATATATATATATATATATATATATATATATATATATATATATATATATATATATATATATATATATATATATATATATATATATATATATATTAAACATCGAATGCATATTTGTTTTCATAATCTAAATTTCCCATGGTGGTATTTTGTTTATCTTAGTTTTTGTTGGTCTTTCCTGTCCTTCAACAATTTCTATTCCCATTGAGTCTGCCACTGCCATACTTGCTGGATGGTATATAATCTGTTTACTTCTGTGATGTTGTAATTAGGGGGGGATATCAGTCTTGTTAAGTACCCTGTTCAACTATACCAACATTTTATCCGATTTGTTATTTTCTTCACTTTCTTTCTATGATTTATTCCCAATACCATGTCCTCGTCCCTATTTTTCGCAATCAGATTCAAAAATTCATCTTCATTGTTATCATTTATATCTTCTATGGAAGTTTGTATGTGTATAGCTCATGGGTGGAATTTCTTCTCTCAAACCCTCTTCAGTTAAGTCCAATATATCATTTTCTCCACTGACTATACTCCGAATTACTTTCCCCTTTTTCACTTTTAAGTCTTGCATCAACCAGTAGCTCATCTTTTTCTTGTACATTATAACAAGTTCTTCTTCGTTGGTTTTTAGGTTTTCTTTCTCTTGGGACTTGTAATGTATTATTATTTATTTTTAAGTTTTCTCTCCGATTGCATTCATGTTTGGACTCTGCATTTAAATAATTTATATTTGCATGTTTCAACATGGGTTTCTTTAATAACCATTTGCGAGAACATTTAAAACTGCAATCACAACATTTAAATATTTCATTTAATTGTGTCAAAACATGTGTGATTTTAAGATTTTTTTACCATTACTTTCGAAACTGCACTCGGAACACTTAAACAATTATGCATGTCTTAACATATGTCTTTTTAAGCTTCCTCTATCATTACATTCAAAATTGCACTGGGAACATTTGAATAATTTAACTTTTTTTTTTTTTTCCCCAATTACTAAGGGGTTGATAAGGTCAATGTCCGTGATCAAACCTTGATCATAAGGACACTTCCATTTTTATTTTTTACTCACCCAAAGCTCAACACAAGCCTCAAAATACTAATACTTTTCTTTACTACCATTTTGCTCAACTCCAAGGTGTTAATTACCACAGGTAGTCTTTTGAGATGCTCAATCAGACTTCTCTTTATTACACCCAACGTTCCCACCACTATTGGGATCACTATGATGTTATTCATGTCCCACATTCTTCATATTTCATTTTTTAGCCGTTGGTATTTAATTTCTTTTTTTCTCTCGTACTAAATATTTCAACCGATTTTTCTTTATCTATATATATTTCTTCCAACAGTTCTCTATATTTCTTTGCCATTGCTTGACTCTAATCTCCATGTCTTAATATATGTCTTTTTAAGTTTTCTTTATAATTGCATTCATAATGGCACTGGGAACATTTGAATAATTTCACATCTGCATGTCTTAACATATGTTTTTTTAAGTTTCCTTTATCATTAGATTCATAGATGCAGAGTGAACATTTAAATAATTTAAAATCTGCATGTATTAATATATGTCTTTTTAAGTTACTTTTATCCTTACATTCATAATTGCACTGGGAACATTTGAATAATTTCACATCTGTATGTCTTAACATATGTCTTTTTAAGCTAGATTTATCATTAGATTCATAGATGCAGTGTGAACATTTAAATAATTTAAAATCTGCATGTATTAATATATGTTTTTTTAAGCTTCCTTTAATATTACAAGCATAACTGCAGTATGAACATTTAAATAATTTAATATCTGAATGTCTTCTTAATATATGCATATTTAAAGTTCCTTTATTTTTAGATTCAAAGCTGCAGTGTGAACATTTAAATAATTTAAAATCTGAATGTGTTAATTTGTGTTTTTCAATGTCCTCTTTCAGATTACATTCAAAACTGCAATTAGAACATTTAAATACTTTGACATTTGTGTGTGTGAGCATGTGTGATTCTAAGCTTTCTTTCACTTTACTTTCGAAATTGCATTGAGAACATTTAAACAATTTAGAATCTGAATGTTGTAACATGTGTTTCTTTAATTCTTCTTTCCAATTAGTTTCGTGACTGCAGTGTGAACATTTAAATAATTCAACATCTGCATGCTGTAACATATGACTTTTAAAGTCTCCTTTATCATTACATTCATAGGAACAGTCAGAACATTTAAATAATTTAAAATCTGCATGTCTTAATACATGTTTTTTCAAGTCTCTTTTATTATTACATTCATAACTGCAGTGTGAACATTTAAATAATTTAACATCTGAATGTGTTAACATATGTCTTTTTAAACTTGCTTTCCAAATATAAGTACGTTTGCATTTTGAACATTTAAATAATTTTGAATTTGAGGGTTTTATCAGACCAAGTTTTTTTACATTTGATTTTCGATTATAGTTCATAATTGCATTGCAAACTTTCAAACTTTCTTTCACTGTGTGATTCCAAATCCATTTCTTTCAATCATTTTGTCATTAATTCTTAGCCAATGTTTGAGGTTTGCTACTTGAAGAGCTTCTCGCTTCAAGTACGTCACTTTCCTTTTCTTCAACATCACTTATAAGAGTCTGTAAAAAAAAATGCAAACATCAAAAATGAGACCATATTAACCCCCCCACCCCCTGAAATGTGCTGAAATCGGAAACTCGGAGTCGGTAGACTTTTAAGAAAAGTGTAAATTGAAAATTTTCACACAAAATTTGGGTGATAAATGCATAAATGAGTTAAATCGCGACATACCATTTTTTAACATAATTGAGAACATGAAAATATTTAAGAATTTAATAAAATTGTCGCGGTATTTCGCTTCCTGTCCAGGTGTGTATTGCTATTCCTCTCGCGAAAACGCAAGCAAGCACCACCCCCCACACACACACACAACAAATAATCACTTTTATCGTTTTTGAAAACTATCTTTTGGTGATATCAAAATTTTTAATTAAAAAACAAAAATCTCATCAAAATTGGCAAAAATAAATAAATAAATTAAAAAAATCTAGTGTTGTACCATTTTCAATGAGAGAAAAAGAAATTTTGAGTTTCATTCCCTCCCCCCTCCAAAAAAATCACCAGCAGTTAATTCCTAGAGGGTGTTGGAAGAAAGATAATAAAGAATGATGGTGATAATGATAATTCAAAAAAAATGGTGGGACAAAATATCTTTGTTTGTCTAATGTTGTTTTATCACAAAATTATTTTAATTAAAAAATCTTGTTATTTATTATTTTAGACTTAGGAATATATGTTATAAGTTAGAAAGTTTATTCATTCAAAAAAGGTGTAGTTCAATAATATATTATATATCCAAATTGCATATATATATATATATATATATATATATATATATATATATATATATATATATATATATATATATATATATATATATATATATATATATATATATATATATATATATATATATATATATATATATATATATATATATATAGGGGTAAAATTTATAGGTGGTTGCATGACATTTCACACACAGACACTATATATATATATATATATATATATATATATATATATATATATATATATATATATATATATATATATATATATATATATATATATATATATATATATATATATATATATATATATATATATATATATATATATATATATATATATATATATATATATATATATATATATATATATATATATATATATATATATATATATATATATATATATATATATATATATATAGTTCAGAGATAGAATTTGAAGAAAAAAAATTATGTACAGTATTTGGTATGAGTTGGAGCGGTTGAAGGAGGAAGGATAGCTCCTGAATCATCTAAGGTGGAATTAACGGCAAAAGTTTTGGCGAAGAGTTCAGTTTAGCAGAAGGTAGCACCACAGTTGTGCTGTCAAAAGATACAAGATAACAGAAAGAGAAAGAAGCAAAGTTTGAGTTGACATTTTTTGCAAAATGCCAGAAAATGCATGGGAAGAGGAACCAGAAAGATTATTGCATTTTCAAATGAAGAAGAAAGTTTTTGGTGTTTGGAAGAATAGATTTTTCGCGATTCTAGGATGAAATATAAGTTGCATGAGTTTTTAGAGTTTGAAGACGACGTTAATTTATGAAAGAAGTATCTTTGCGCGAAAAGCGATAGAAAAAGCAGAGTTTTTTAAACCAAAGTTTGTTTGGTCTAGTTGAAGGGAATGAATATGGAATGTACTCCTCCATGGCAAAGGGAATCACTTCCGAGGAACTCCCCCAGCGTAAGAAATAATCATTCCATGGAAAATCTAAAAGTACGACCGCAAGTCTCAGCAGTTTGATGAAGCGAAACAATACAAATGTTTCCTCGCAATAGTCAGACGTCTTTCCTACGAAAAACTTGGAGATAGAAGGGGGTAGAGAGATAAGAAAGTGTTCGGGTAAACACGTAAGTGGAAAGAGTCTAGCAGTATAAGGAGAAGGATTAGAAGTTAAGAAAAGACCTAGAATGTTAGGTACATCCTCCAAGGATCAAGAATGGAAAGCAAGTTCAACAAAGTATCTTGAGAACTAAGAAGCAGTTGGTGGTGGTGAATATGAACCGACTGGGGCCCCGGCCCCGTCCCCGGCCATTTTTACTGAAATCGGCCCGGCTAAAAATTAGGGAAAAAACCGGGGTTAAAATGGCAAATTATGCTTAAGGTGTCAATTCAATTTCAAATTTTTTTATTTTTTTTTAATTTTCAGTCGATTCTTTTGAAATTTTCAGAATAAATTGTTTTTTTTTTCCCGGTGAAAAAAAGTCCATTTCTAGCGTTTTTCTGAGTCTAATTTAAATTTTTTTTTTTTTTAAATTTGATACTTTTTCGAATGAATGGCGAGGCTAAACCACTTTTTGGAATTAACCTGAAATTTGGACTATATATATAAAATTCTATGGGCTACAAAAACTTCTAACAGACTTTTGTTCCCAGGGTTATAGAAAAATGTTATGAACCCAAAAACTGACCAACTATCAAAAAAAAAAATTTTTTTTTTTTTTAAATCCACCTTTTCGGACAAAAATAAATATATAATAAAAAAAATACAACTACAACATTTCTTATTTTTGATGGGTGTATAGAGGAGGGATAGGGCTACAAATTCCTCCCTATACTTTATTCGATGCAATTCGTTGGTTTCGAGATATAGCCTTTAAAAAGGTCCATTTTTGACCAAATTTCAAAAATTTCCAAATTTTGAGAGGCTATATCTCGCTTCAAACAAATAGCATTTAATAATGTACTAAATAAAAGTTGTTGCCCTGTCCCTCCTCTAAACAATTTTCAGAAATAAAAAATTAGTATGTAGCATTTTTTTTTTTTTTTTTAAATAATTTTTTTCTCCAGAAGGGTACTATTTTTACAAATTGTTATTCAAGTGCTTATAACTTTTTTTCTAGACGTGATATCATATATTTGTTCTCACCAATGCAAGAAATTGGGGCTAAAATAATTCAGTTAAATTTTCAGCTCATGTGGACCAGTGGTTTGACCCAGCTATTCATTTTTTTCAACTTTGAGTCCAAATAACTTTCAAACCGCTAAAGACTCAGAAAAATGCTCGAAATCAACTCAGAACTTCGGGAAAAAATGCATATACCCTGAAAATTTCAGCTCAATCAGTCAAATAATAAAAAATAAATAAAAAATTCAAACAAAATATAAGAAAATTAAGATTTTTTTCTTGTTTTTCAATATTTTCTTTTTCTTTTCTGTTTCTTTTGACCGCTTCATTTCTGCTGGTAAATGTTAATCTTTGTGTTTTGATTTTAGATGCCCATTAAGATTTGGTTGAAAGATTAAGATTTTTACTTGTGGCACCCGGAGGTCCTCTTCTAATTTTCTGTTTGCAGATGTTACATTTAGCTATTTCGAGCCTATCCTGAAACATTGCAAAGTACTCCAATACTGCAGAAGCTGATCTTTTAGGCATATTGACTGAAAGTATAAACAAAATAATAATTTTGAAATAATGTAGCTAACTGATACAAGTTTGATACATAGCAATAAAATAACAATATGTATAAATACAGGTTATATTGATAATTTTATCTTACATTTTTTCAAACTTTACCTTAGGAAAAAAAATCTTACCTATGTAAAAATATTGAATCACCATTATGAATCAAAAAAAATGTTTTTTTTTTTTTTTTTGTGCTTTTTTTAAACTTTTATTATGCAAAATCTGTAATTTTCTGAAATTTTTCGGAAAAAATGCATATAAAATCATTAATTTAAGTGATTGTTGGCTATTCTACTCCTTCCTTATAATTAAATAAACCAATTAAATTTATATCTAATTTTCTTAACCTAAAATTTCAGTGCTTTTGACTTCTTTACATATTTTAGGCAACCCTGGCCAAATTTGGGTGACCCCGACCCCGGCAAAATTCCAGCCTCGGTCGGTCCCTAGTGGTGAAGATTGAAATTTATTAAAATCATGTCTTTCATTGACCTCCAGTCAAATCCTTATGATTATTGCAACACTCTCTCCTCTTTCCTGCATTCACGTCGTTTACCAGAAGTTTGACAATTTTATTACGCCCTTGAATATTCGATATGAGGTGTTCCCTTCTCATTGATTTTGTGCAGACTGTGTATACAAAACTGGTATTTAGCTAAGAAGTAACATTTGCAGTTATTTTTTTCATTTTTTGTCAATCCTATGCAATGATCCTCTGTCTCTGTCACCCAATTTCAACTGACATCCATGATGGTGTTTATCGGATAATATTTTTCTGGAAGAACAATATGCTTTCATGATCTTGGATACAGTACTTCGCTATACATCAGATCATTCTGCCACTTTTTCAAAAGTATACTTAAATTGAATCCGCACAAAATGCTGACCACAAAGCAACTGAAGTTTCCTACACGCAAAGTTTACCCATCACACTTAACAT
>SEYY01012006.1:2500-17500 GCA_009176605.1 Armadillidium nasatum | reverse complement strand
TTGTAAATGGGAAAAATTTCAAATTGTTTTTTTCCATGAACGGCAACAAAAATGATTGAGTATCCTAAATTCTTTCTAAATAAAAGAAAATGTGTATCTCATCCAACTGCATAACCTATGTAAAAAATTTTGGTAATTTTTTTGAGATGCGGGTATAAAAAAAATTTCCTACTCAGCCTAACTACGCAATGATTTTATTTTTTTTTTATAGGTAATTAACGAACAACAAATCATTTTGCAAGAAAAAAAGAAAAGAAAATATTAAATTTAAATGAATAAAATTATTTTTTTTTTCAAGCTGTCAAGAGGAAAAGACCAGTCTCCCAATAAAATTTTAATCTACTAGGTAATTGTCTAGTACAGCGGTACCTTTTTTTCCTTCCGTACCCCTTCATAATGTTTTTTATTTAAGAGTACCTTCGTACACACACAATTCCAATATATATATTATATATATTATATATATATATATATATATATATATATATATATATATATATATATATATATTATATTTCGTAATTTGATATTGATAATCTATATATATTATTTTTTTTTTCTTTTACATTCTTTTTTAATTAAGCCATATATTTTTTGTGTACCCCCAATCTATAGCAGGCGTACACGTACCCCAGGTTGGGAACCGCTGGTCTAGTATAAAGAAAATTGGCAATATCCCAAACGGGCAATATATTTTGATCAATTTTAGAGCAAATCACATTAATAAATATTTCTATTTTGAAAGGTGATAAATATTGCAACACATTTACCTTCATTATCAAAACATTTTTAAACCAAATACTTCAAATTTAATTTCAAAATCACTAAGAAAGCAAAATTTTCCTTTGGGAGAAACTAAGGTAATAATTTGATGTAGCACGAACCTCTCCTATTTTCACTATATTGAAAATATGAACTCAAAATATGTTTACATGCATTCTACACATACTTTTTTTCTCGGTCGAGTAATATAAATACATAATAAAAAGAAAACCCCCCAAAAAATCATAAACAAAAATAGTATTTATGCTGCAAAAACGAAGGGAACTGTCCGATAAAATTTTCTTCTTAAATAGATCTGGCAACGAGCGTCTCCGTATGTAAAAGCAAACGTGTCCGTTTTCTATGTAATGAAAGAGAAAATGGCAAACTATTTTTGTTTTATACAAAATTTTGTGTTTATAAAGAATATTTAATACATTTTCATCACTTTCATATAAAACTAAAAACGAATTAAAGTGAATTTCACATTTGGTGCCCTTCCATCGCCATGTTGCGATTGTGCACTCTGTTTATCCAGTGTCTCCGTTCAGCCTTACGCTATTAATGCAATTATTGGCCTTTTCCAAAGGCTACTAGGCTATGCTTTATCTAATTTCCAGTGTGTAGTGTGTATAGGTGTACGTGCGTGTGCGTGTATGTGAGTTTTTTATTTTTAAGACGCGTTTATGCGACATATAAAGTTACGATTGTGTATTTTAAAAAAAAAATAAATCCTTTATTAGATTTTCTACTATAATATATATATATTGTTACAATATTTTTTTATCACCGACATAATATCGATATATACAAACATCGATAATTTAATACAATTTTTTGACATTTATATTTTTATTATTATTATTTACCTTTTATTTCATTTATGTCTGTTATTATTATTATTTACTTTTCTATCGTACTTAATTCGACTTATCATAACCTGAACTACCGAAGATTGCTGTATCACACGGCAATCTTCGGTAGTTCAGGTTATGATAAGTCGAATTAAGTACGCTAGAAAAGTAAATAATAATTACACCAAAAAAGTATATAATAATAATGATAATAATAATTATAAAATTATACTACTACTACTACTACTAATAATAATAATAATAATAATATAAAACTACTACTACTACTAATAATAATAATAATAATAATAATAATAATAATAATAATAAATAAATAATAATAATAATAATAATAAAAATAATAACAAATTAATAATAATTACAAATCAATAATTACATTGATATATCGATGTTTTGAAATATCAATATTTCCAAGTATCGAAGACTGTATTAAGTACATTGCAGAAAAAAATAAAGAACATGAAGGACAAATATGGCAACCTGTTATTCAATTGATTTTGCTATTTTTGTACAAACGAAGGCCAGTCGAAGAAAGTTGCTTCACCATTCGTAGTAAAAATATCAGTTTTTTCTTTTTTTTTTATAGTTTCTCTTTTTATAATTTATTTATATTACTCGACCGAGAAAGAAAAGTATCTGTAGAATGCATGTAAACATATTTTGAGTTCATATTTTCAATATAGTGAAAATAGGAGAGGTTCGTGCTATATCAAATTATTACCGAAACTAAATCTGGTACATTAGAGCAAGCATTATGCAGAGAACTAAAATTTACATGAGGTTCTGCAATAAGGGCTAGTATAACAGCTGTGCTTAGATATGGTATCTAAAGGCATTACTACCTGTATTTTATCATTATTATTATCAAATTTACAATTAAAGCTATTATCAATATCACCATCTTCAATTTCACTTATCAAAATGGGAGTTTTTTTGGTGTTTACAAACAAATCTAAATTAAGCATAAGCCTATCACTATTGTTAGTACTGGCATACCGTGGTACTGGCCTAGGTACTGACGCTTCAAGAAAATCAGCAAAAGGATTAACATATTCTTTGCTTGCAATACAAGGGTTGCCGGATTTTGCATAATTGTCTGAAACAACGGCAATTTTTTCTTCAATATAAATTATAAAATCTAAGACATTATCACGTTCACTTTCATAGGAAAATTATCTAAAGATTCAAATTTTTCTATGTTAGATAGAATAGTTTTATTTACCCTTTCAAATAATCTAATGCAATCTTTAATTTCTTCTAATTCCTCTAAAATAAATGAATAACAGGGACTAGTTTTAATTTTAGCAAAAATAACGTCAATATACCGTTTCATATCTTCTCTTTCAATAACAAGAAGGCGATTTAACGATCGGCATTCATCAAATTCCGTCATTTTAAAATTAATATGCAATTTAGTTTGTTAAACAACAAAATTTAAAATTAATAACCAATTTAATTTGTTTAACAGTAAAATTTAAAGTTAATAAGCCTTCATCCAAGTTAAAATAAATCCTAAGTAATCAAGGAAACTGAATTAAACAAAAGGTGAGATTTTTTTTTTTTTTTTTTGTTTTTTTTTTTGTTTCTGAGAGCGGACTTCAACTACGAGGTCATATGCCGTCCCTCCAGGTAGACAAAAAACTGCCCTTCAGGCCACCACCATTTCAGAGCAAGCAAACCGCTTGCTTCGAGAGCCGGAGGCGCTCTCCCAAAAGGTGAGAAAAATTATAATTAAAATAGATCAATCCAATAGACTTCGGGTCTATCTTAGTAGTTCGATAATTACAAGTAGAGTTTAATATATTGGAAAAGTGTTGGAAATTTCTATTGCGCTGAAACTCTAGAATGCGCTTAATGCAATTATTTGACTGCTACAGCAAAGTTTGGCTACAGCTAAGAATAAACATAATTATCGTAAATTTAGCCTAAAATTAATAAAAGGAAATTAATAAAGAACTCACCATTAAAAATTTTCCTCAAATAGTTAAAATAAAAAGGGGGAATTTTGGAAATTTCCTGTTTCTAAGGTTTATACTTTTAGTATAAATTATTATTTGAGAATAGCTTCAACTTCCTTTTGAGTTTATTAAAAACTGAGATAACCCCAAGACATAAGAGGTAGTTATTTATTTGGTTTTCAGTACAGGGTAGTTAGTTTATCTATAGCCTTAATTTAATTAGACAATGAATATCTCATTTTTTATTTGAGTCCAGAAGCCATTTGTTAAATATAAATATTGACTAGTTCAGATAATTGTCATAAAATAAAAGTTTTGCTATTGTCTTATTGTGTCTGAGGAATTATTATGTATTAAAATTTCTCTTACCAGCTGTTTTTAAACTTCCTTGCCTTTTTTCACTTCTCTACAATGAAAATAAAATAAAATCCTCAAATTTTTACCAAAATTACGGGAAAATGAGTTTTTATCCATTTACTTTAATTTTTTTTATTTGCATATTGTTTTATTTCTTTTCTAGAAATACATGAAAAAGAAGAAGGCTTAGAAAAGAAAATTTCCGGTTTGGTTGAGGGTCTTTCTCATTTCTCTCATCATCTCCATGACCTCCTTCCGCCGGGGTTTGACCCCTCCTAGATGAGGGTTTAAATCAATCCTGGTAAAAGGAAAATATATGACAAAGGTCATATAAAAGTGCCTAACTAAAATATGAATTTAAATTTATGTAGTTAAATTTTATTATAATATATATATATATATATATATATATATATATATATATATATATATATATATATATATAATATATATATATATATATATATATATATATATATATATATATATATATATATATTAGAGGTGGACCGGATAGTAATTTTTTTTACTATCCGCGGATGCGGATGCGGATATTCAATTGCGGATATCCGCAAATGCGGATGCGGATAGTTTAATTTTTTAAAGTTTTGCTATAGATTTTTGGAATTTTAAATATAATATCCAGAATCTATGTTACCAGGGTGTGGGACGGGGACCCAACTCTTGAACACCACATCAACCTCTTTCCCCAACCTCCACCCATTTTGAAAAAAGGTATATATATATATATATATATATATATATATATATATATATATATATATATATATATATATATATATATATATATATATATATATATATATATATATATATATATATTATATATATATAGCCAGTAATTCAGTATTACCTTACACTTCACAGTTTCACAGTTTCACATATTCCATTTGAAGTTAATAATTGGTAAGTTATTTTTTAGAAATAAAAGCTTTTGGGCTCTTTCAGGTGAAAGTTTGGTTCGCTTTTCGTCGTAAATGAGGGCTGCACAACTGAAAAGACGCTCACTAGCAACACTAGTTGAAGGACATGCTAAATAAGTCCTTGCCAGCTCAGCAAGAAAAGGAAACTTTTGCAATTATCTCTCCACCAAACCAGTTGGTATTTATCTGCCTCCAAACGTGGGAGTTTCAGATAATTTTCAATAATCGATATTGTATCCTTTGACACTTCTGACTGTGATTCTTCATCGCTGCTGGAAGCTAGAAGATCTTTCATTGATTTAGCAATGCTTAAGCTAACAGATTTTGTTTCTTTTGTATCTGAGAGCTTTTGCTTTTTCTTGAAAGGCGTTATTTTATCTGTTTCTATCATCTCATCGCATAAGCATCCTATTTGATTTTAACATTCTGAGAAAAAAGTGGTTCATTAATGTCCTTCATTAATGTTTCAGTCATCCTTGAAACTCCCTTCAGACTTAATAACATTTGTTAACACAACTTTCAATGTTGAAACAAGTGGTGTCACATCTGACAAACATGATTCAGCTGAACTCATAATTTACTTATAATTTTTTACTATCCGCGGAGGCGGATGCGGTTGCGGATATTCAATTGCGGATATCCGCGGATGCGGATATTGGAAAAATGATGCGGATGCGGATATCCGGTCCACCTCTAATATATATATATATATATATTATATATATATATATATATATATATATATATATATATATATATATATATATATATATATATGAAAAAGTATTTAATATAATTTGATTAATTTTTATTTTTTCCATTATTAAAAAAAAAAAAAAAAAAAAAAAAGATTTTTTTTTTTTTTAATTTTAATTTTAATTTTTTTTTTTTTTTTTTTTTTTTTTTTTTTTTTTTTTTTTTTTTTTTTTTTTTTTTTTTTATTTTAAATTTTAAATTAATTTATTTTAAAAATTTTTATTATTTAAATATAATAAATTTTTATTAATATATATATATATATATATATATATATATATATATATATATATATATATATATATATATATATATATATATATATATATATATATATATATATATATATATATATATATATATATATATATATATAGTACCTGGATGGTTGCAAGAAGTGACGGCCTCATAATTGTTCCTGAAGATATATAGCCTTCGGAGAATACTCTTGAATTAGTCTGGATAAATTTTGTTATAGTGAAATGAAGAATGGCGATCAATCAACGGGACGATCAGTAACGATCTTCGTTATGCGTTAAGCGGTCGTGAAAGTAGTTTGAGGAACTTGGTGAAAATAAGGCCCATTCTAAGTTCATTGAGGAGG
The DNA here is from genome assembly GCA_009176605.1 of Armadillidium nasatum. NCBI lineage: Eukaryota > Metazoa > Arthropoda > Malacostraca > Isopoda > Armadillidiidae > Armadillidium > Armadillidium nasatum. The sequence goes on along the minus strand of SEYY01012006.1, from coordinate 11,244 downwards.
GGTCATACCCCGGTGGAAGAAGGTCATGGAGGTGGGAGATATGAGAATGACCCTCAAGCAAACAGGGGTCTCCCAATCTCCGATGAGAGGTCCTAATAGAATAGACAAGCAAGGTTCGCCTCTACTTTATACACCGTCGGATCACGACAGCTGGCAGCATGGACAGTGGATGAGGCCTGCTCTCAAGTCTAGGAGATAAGATCTAGAGGGGACAACGGAGATACCATCAGTGATCCCTGACATTAGAGTGACACCCCGTCATAGTCATATCCCGGCGAGATTGAACCTCAGACGATGCAGAGACAAACGAGGTGTTCACAAGAGTGTCGGGAAGAGAAAGAGAGTCGCTGGAATAAGGCAAAATTCACCGCGACGTAGGAGAAGTACGTCTGTACATCTTGATTGTCCCATTCCGTGGTGCAGGACTTCAACGTCCATCAAGAATGCAAGGAGAGATGGGCACGTTTCGACGTAACCAGAGAGGTTCCAGTAAAACGACGCAAAGAGTACGTCCATTAAAAACTAGTTAGCACGATATTTAACGGAATGAAGACGTTGTGCAGTGGGAGCTGCAGTTTGAAGACTAGGACTGCCTCTGGATGGTTCCAACAATGTACACGGAGGAAATCGACGACGGACATTTACGAGACGGAACCGGTTTCTCAAGGTCGACTTCAAGAGGAGTCCATCTCGCTGGGTGGTGCGCAGACTTCTACGAAACTCACCATAATAGTTAAAGAGGTACACTTCGGGGATCCCTAACGACCAGCTGCACAGTTCATGATCGGAGAGTTGTGGTGGGGGGACATTAGTTGCAGGACGGAGACTTACAGAGGAGGGTAATGACTGAAGGACATGGTGCAACCTCGGAAAGCATGACCGAGGACTTGAAAGACCGAAAACAAGCTTCCTTCGTAGCTAAAACAACAAATGTATGGGAGCAAAAATGAGTCTCGTACTTTGTGGCCTCACGGCGAACTAGTGTATGTAACGTGATTTGCTAAAAGATTCTTTTTTCCAGAGAAAAAGTTGAGCAGTTAACAAATGAGGTCCCTTACAATTTGGACAGCACGTTGGACCGTCAAAGGAGAGATGATGATGGCTACTGCATCTAGGGCAAATAGAGTGAGAGGACCGACAATACTTCTGAGAATGTCCAAATTTTTGACATCGGAAATAATGCATGGAATGTAAGGGCGAAACAAGTATGCTAATGTAAATCCAATGTCAATTTTGGTCGGAGGATACGGGGTGCTAAACATGAAAAGAAGGTGAGGGATTGCCAGAGCAGGAGCCTCGTTATCAGGAAGGAACCTATATATAATGGTTACAGGCAATTGTTGAAGTTGTAAATGGCCTAAAATGTCGTTAGCCTTATCCGAATGATTTCTGTGGCATACAGTCTTTTGAAAACTTAACGAATATCATCAGACGTTAAACTTTGAGTCCTCAAGGATGCCCGCACCAGCAGGCAACCATTCCTCAATGTGGACAGTTGAGGATCAGATGTGCCAAGAACGGATTCTAACGCATCGCTGAGCATTAGAGGACAACGGGACTTTTAAGAGTTGTGACGTTGTGGTTTGTAAGTAAAATTATAAAGGGAACGAGGCATGGCAAGGAACCCCTGGAGGAGAGCCTGAAAAAAGGTTCTGTTGTATCCTGTGTTGGAGATGACGTTATGGGGAAGGTCAAAAGCGGAGGAGACTGTTGAGAGCCGTCTTGAGTTGATGGCCGGAAAGATGGCGAAGCAGATGTCAACTCCACCCTGCCATAATTATGGAGTAAATAATGCGATGCAACAAGGGAATCTAGTACCTTTTCGTCGAAAAGAGCTTCGAAGCTCTTTCTCTGTCCCGGGCTAAGAGGAGTCAGGGAATGGTTGGGTGAGATGGAAGTCGACTTTAAGAGCGATTTTCTTTTTATCTTTGGATTTAGTCAAATAATTTCACCAAACTTCATCACCAGATAAATGGTCAAGATAACTATAAGGTACATGACAGACTGAAAAATAAACCAGTATGGAGAACGGTCCTAAAAGCTAAGACAATCCCAGACACAAAGAGTCCTCTCCCGGAACTCCACGTCTGGACCCCAACCAGTGCACCACACGGAGAAACCGCGAAGACAGACATTATACACCCAAGTGCAGGAACAGCCTTCTCAATGATATGCAGAGGTTCGGGTCCCCTATAGTAGGCGGCCCAGTCCAGTCAAAGGCGATAAGGATCCGTTTCTCATTTGTACCCTCACCCACGATGGAAGGGCATCTGGAAAGATCCGAGACTGTCACTGCAATTTCACCAGAAAACTTTGAAATGGAGAAAAGAAAAAGGAGTAAAAATGATCCCTGTCCCTAAACAAAACAAGAAATTTGAAGGGATATCCCTAAATCCCACGAGCCAAATGACAATTCTATTTCCTATAAGTTGCTTGAGAAGTTTTTAGTTTGCTCGGTCAAACACAACGCACACACACGAGATATTAAAATATTTTGTTTCAGATTTACTTTTATTTGTACTGATAAAATAACAAAAAATAATAAATGACCATTTCAGTATGAGTAAACAAACTTATTTAAATTAAAAAATAAATAAACTAAATTAAAAAAAAAAACCTTTATTAATTTAAATGCATGGCAGATGTTTTGTGAATTATTGTAAAAAAAATTATTCATTATAATAAAACTATTCAGAAATTGAGATTTTTAGAGACAAAAAATATGTATTTTAAAAATAATTTAAAATTTATCCTTGAAATATTTAATATTAATAGTAACCACTTCATAGGAAATTGAATAATGTTTGAATAACTTAAATAAGCAACTTAATCCCCCCCCCCCAAAAAAAGGCATTACTTGGGTCATTATCCTTTAAAACTAATCAAACTGAAAAAATCTTTAAAGTGAGCAATAAAAAATTACATATACGGTATATATATATATATATATATATATATATATATATAATATATATATATATATATATATATATATATATATATATATATATATATATATATATATATATATATTATATATATATATATATATATATATATATATATATTAATAATAAATTTAAATATTTATAGAATATTTATATACTAAAATAATATATATAATATATATATATATATATATATATATATATATATATATATATATATATATATATATATATATATATATATATATATATATATATATATATATATATATATATAGGTAACATTTTTCTAGTTGAAACATCCAGTTGGTTCAGGTCTTCTTGATACCAATCAATAATCCCACAACTATATAAGATGACAGGTACCGCAAATGTTCTTATTGCTTCAATTTTGTTTTTGGCCTTCAATTCTGATTTCAATATTAATTTCATTCTTTTTAAGTATTCTTTTTTTAATCTGTCTTTCATTTTTTTATGCTCTATTTTTTCTGATTCTTCAATCCCAAGGTATTTATATGTGCTTTCCTGATTTAACTGACTTATAGTTGTTTGGTCTATAATGATGTTTTCAGATTCGACTCTCCTACCCTTCCTAAGTGTGATGAAGGCACATTTATCCAACACAAACTGCATAATTATGTCATCTAAGAACTGTTTGACTATTGCAATTTGTCTGGTGGTTTCCTCTCTGTTAGGTACATACAATTTTAGGTCGTCCATATAAAAGAGGTGGGATGTTATTATTGCTTTCTTTTCATTTCTAGCATTAATTTTGTATCCATTTTCTAAATTTTTAATAAGGTTACTTAAGGGGTTATAGCAAGTATAAACAATAATGGTGACAGAGAGTCCCCTTGAAAGATGCCTCTCTTTATTTTGATGTTTTTTATTTTCATACATCCCTTCCATGCCTAAGTCTTAAGTTAACTTTCCGTTGTTCCATTCCTTTACTTATGAAGTCCACAATAGTAGGATTTACCTTATATATTCAAGACTTCCTTTATCCAACTGAGAGGAACGCTATCATAAGCTTTTTGATTGTCAATCTACGGCATACTGAGGTGTTTTTATTTTTGTCTACTATGCATGTGTTAACATGTGTATTTTTAAGCTTCTTTTATCATTAGATTCATAGTAGCAGTGTCAACATCTGAATGTGTTAACATATGTCTTTTAAGGTTTCTTTTATCATTAGATTCATAGTTGCAGAGTGAACATTTGAATAATTTAAAATCTGCATGTATTAATATATGTTTTTTTAAGTCTCCTTTCCTATTACATGCATAACTACACTGAGAACATTTAAATAATTTAACATCTGAATGTCTTATTATATGTTTTTTTAAATTTCCTCTAACATTACATTCATAACTGCAGTGTAAACATTTAAATAATTTAACATTTGCATGTGTTAACTTGTGCTTTTCAAAATCCTCCTTCAGATTACATTCAAAACTGCAATTAGAACATTTAAATACTTTGACATCTGTGTGTGTGAGCATGTGTGAATTTAAGCTTTTTTTCCCATTACTTTCGAAACCGCACTGGGAACATTTATACAATTTAAAATCTGCATGTGTTAACATGTGCCTTTTTAAATGATCTTTCCGATTACATTCATAAGAACAGTGAGAACATTTATATAACTTAAAATCTGCATGTCTTAATATATGTTTTTTTAAGTCTCCTTTAATATTACATGCAAAACTGCAGTATGAACATTTAAATAATTTAATATCTGAATGTCTTCTTAATATATGTCTTTTAAAACTTCTTTTATCTTTAGATTCATAACTGCACTGAGAACATTTAAACAATTTAACATCTGCATGTTTTAACATGTGTTTCTTTAATTCTCCTTTCCAATTAGTTTCGTGACCGCAGTGTAAACATTTAAATAATTTAACATCTGCATGTTTTAACATATGTATTTTTAAGATTCTTTTCTCATTGCATTCATAGGAACAGTCAGAACATTTAAATAATTTAACATTTGCATGTGTTAACTTGTGTTTTTCAAAGTCCTCCTTCAGATTACATTCAAAACCGCAATTAGAACATTTAAATTCTTTGACATTTGTGTGTGTGAGCATGTGTGATTTTAAGCTTTCTTTACAATTAATTTCGAAATTGCATTGAGAACATTTTAACAATTTATGTCTTAACATATGTCTTTTAAAGTTTGATTTATCATTAGATTCATAGTTGCAGTGTAAACATTTAAATAATTTAAAATCTGCATGTATTAATTTGTGCTTTTCTAAGTCTCCTTTATTATTACATGCATAACTGCACTGAGAACATTTAAATAATTTAACATCTGAATGTCTTAATATATGTCTTTTTAAATTTCCCCTATCATTACATTCATAACTGCAGTGTAAACATTTAAATAATTTAACATTTGCATGTATTAACTTGTGCTTTTCAAAATCCTCCTTCAGATTACATTCAAAACCGCAATCAGAACATTTAAATTCTTTGACATTTGTGTGTGTGAGCATGTGTGATTTTAAGCTTTCTTTACAATTAATTTCGAAATTGCATTGAGAACATTTTAACAATTTATGTCTTAACATATGTCTTTTAAAGTTTGACTTATCATTAGATTCATAGTTGCAGTGTGAACATTTAAATAACTTAAAATTTGCATGTATTAATACATGTTTTTTCAAGTCTCCTGTTTCATTACATGCATAACTGCACTGAGAACATTTAAATAATTTAACAACTGAATGTCTTAATATATGTCTTTTTAAATTTCCTTTATTTTTAGATTCAAAGCTGCAGTGTGAACATTTAAATAATTTAACATTTGCATGTGTTAACTTGTGTTTTTCAAAGTCCTCCTTCACATTACATTCAAAACCGCAATCAGAACATTTAAATACTTTGACATTTGTGTGTGTGAGCATGTGTGATTTTAAGCTTTTTTTACAATTAATTTTCGAAACTACATTGGGAACATTTAAACAATTTAAAACCTGCATGTCTTAACATATGTCTTTTTAAGCTTCCTTTATCATTAGATTCATAATTATATTCATAATTGCATTGCAAACTTTCAAACTTTCTTTCACTGTGTGATTCCAAATCCATTCTTTCAATCATTTTGTCATTCTTCTTAGCCAATGTTTGGGGTTTGCTACTTGAAGAGCTTCTCGCTTCAAGTACGTCACTTTCCTTTTCTTCAACATCACTTATGAGAGTCTGTAAAAAAAAAAAAATTGCCAACATCAAAAATGAGACCTTTTTAACCACAGAGATAAGGTGATCGGAGGAAAGAGTTTAACAGTATAAGGAGAAGGATTAGAAGTTATGAAACGGTCTAGAATGTTGGGTTCATCTCCAAGACGATCAGGGATACGAGTAGGGAGCTACACCAACTGCTCAAGGTCGTTTTGGATAGCGAAATGGAAGCCACGTTCACCAGCTGTATCATGAGAACTAGATGAAAGCCATTGCGGGTGGTGAACATTGAAATACCTAATATGATGATTTCAGAGAAAGGAGAAGAAGAGAGACTGCTCTATTTTGGAGTTTAAATAGTCAAAGAATTTAGGATAGTCAGTAGAATTAGGAGATAAATAAACTGAACAAATGAATTTAGTCGTAGAATGGCAAGAGAGCCTAAGCCATAAGGTGGAAAATTCGGAAGATTCCAAATTAGAGACACAAGAACAAACGACATCGTTGCGCACGTATGCATAACATCCGACTTTGGCTGAAAATTGAGGATAGAGACAGTAAGGAAACAGAATAGAGTTTGCTATCAGAACACTCAAACATCTGAGTTTCGACCAAGAATAAGAGGTGAGGTCTAGAAGAAGAGAGGTGATGTTCAACAAAGTGGAAATTAGGGTGCAGACCGCGAATGTTGCAGAAATTAATGAAAAAAATAGACCATGCATCAGGGACAAGCCGGCACTGTTAATCTTGGTGGCACCAACTCCCAAGTGGTGATGGGGAAGGGGTGGATGAGGGGCTATATTTGGAAGCCGCCCCCCGGGGCTTCTCCGAGGCTACTTTTGTTGAGGCCATCATTTAGTTTTTTTTTTTTTAACTTTCTTTAAAGGGTGTCTGTATTAATGTTTTGTGTGTGCGAAGGAGAGTTTACTCCGATTTAGAAGAAGGTGAGCGTGAATTATATATATATATATATATATATATATATATATATATATATATATATTATATATATATATATATATATATATATATATATATATATATATATACACTAGGATGACGAATTATGGGCTAGCTTAAAGAATTCCTTATTAGAACTTTTATATATCGACTCTAGATTTATTTTTTAATATAAAAGTTTCTCATAATTCTTCACCCAAAAAGTAAGGAGTATCGGCCAAGTATCAGCCATATTAACCAATACCGATACCCCTCAAAAAATGGCCGATACTGCCGATACCGATACTATCGGTACATCCCTAATATATATATATATATATATATTATATATATATATATATATATATATATATATATATATATATATATATAATATATATACACCGGTATATATATTATATATATATATATATATATATATATATATATATATATATATATATATATATATATATATATATATATATATATATATATATATATATATATATTATATATATATATATATATATATATATATATATATATATATATATATATATATATATATATATATATATATATATATATATATATATATATATATATATATATATATATATATATATTACACTCCTGATATAGATACCAGAAGTAATTAAGAAACTCAAATTAACTTTTTAATTCTCTATCCTACCTGACTTTCTTGTAATACAAATTTTTGCTCAATTTGGTCACTATCCTCAGGGTGTTCTTCCGCAATATTCACTTCTTCGTCTTTTATTTCAATTTCTTCTTTTATGTCAATGTTCGGGGAAAAGATTTTTGTCTGTTGAAAAGATGAGAGATTTTAAAAATAATAAAAATCATAATAATAATAAATACTAATAAAAATAATAATAAACACGATTTTCATACTTGAATTTCTTTCCACTCAGAATCTGGTTCATTGTTTATTACATCTTCTAAACTTTTCTCCAAGACTTCTTCCTTAATTTCAATTTCACTTTTAATATCCATACTTAACTTAAACTTTGCTCTTAAAAATATCTCAAAATAAAACAAAATCCTTCAAGTTTTGGTAGCCTAAAATAAATAAAATTAAAATATTTGTAAATTAATCTTTATTAGAGAACTCTCAAATCTGAAATGCTACAGATGAGTAAATATTCTGACAAAAACTGATTTAGAAAAAGTTATATTACTCTCACATCATTTTAATATTAATCTAACCTTTTTTTGAAAAGCATAACAAGACCATTCCTAAATTGATATAATTCCTCCTTTAAAAGTTGAACGTTAACTATCAACTTACTTCCATAATTACAATTAATAATTCAGTTACTAAAAAAGAATTTATTCAAATATTAACAATCAATACTTTCTTTTTTAAGTCATATCCCCTCTATGTGTGATTGTTTAATTAATAAATCATTCTTGCAACTTGCTGAACTGATTTCAGCATTTAATGTTCTTTCTTTGATTGAGCTCTCACAAAAGTAAATGTTAAACCCTCCATAATTTATTAATTAAATATTAAAATGGTAAACACTTAAATAATGTTTCAGATAAAACATTTCTACAAAACATATTTACCTTTATTTTGCAAAAAAAAATTTATACAATATATATATATATTATATATATATATTATATATATATATATAC
>SEYY01012005.1:0-18460 GCA_009176605.1 Armadillidium nasatum | reverse complement strand
TCGTCTCTCTTCATTCTCAGTAAATTATCGTGCATCTGGCAGGCGGCAACCCTTGCTAAACGACAGTATATAAGAAAAAGCGCTACTAAGGGAGTGGCGGGTGGGCGACGTCAGCCAGTCGAATATAAAAGCTCTTGGAGGTCAGTCGAAACCAATACTCGTCTCTCTTCATTCATTCTCAGTAAATTATCGTGCATCTGGCAGGAGGCAACCCTCGCTGAAATAATTAAGCCAGTCAATTATCGGCGTGGTGGGTGGGCAACGTCAGCCAGTCTTCTATAAACGCTCTTGGAGGTCAGTCGAAACCAAAACTCGTCTCTCTTCATTCTCTCAGTAAATATTATCGTGCATCTGGCAGGCAACCCTTGCTAAACGACAGTATATAAGAAAGCGCACTACAAAGGGCGTGGTGGGTGGGCAACGTCAGCCAGTCTTCTATAAACGCTCTTGGAGGTCAGTCGAAACCAAAACTCGTCTCTCTTCATTATTCTCAGTAAATTATCGTGCATCTGGCAGGCAACCCTTGCTAAACGACAGTATATAAGAAAGTGCAGCTACAAAGGGCGTGGTGGGTGGGCAACGTCAGCCAGTCTTCTATAAACGCTCTTGGAGGTCAGTCGAAACCAAAACTCGTCTCTCTTCATTCTTCTCAGTAAATATTATCGTGCATCTGGCAGGCAACCCTTGCTAAACTATAGTATATAAGAAAGTGCAGTACAAAGGGCGTGGTGGGTGGGCAACGTCAGCCAGTCTTCTATAAACGCTCTTGGAGGTCAGTCGAAACCAAAACTCGTCTCTCTTCATTCATTCTCAGTAAATTATCGTGCATCTGGCAGGCAACCCTTGCTAAACGACAGTATATAAGAAAGTGCAGCTACAAAGTGGTGGGTGGGAAACGTCAGCCAGTCGAATATAAACGCTCTTGGAGGTCAGTCGAAACCAAAACTCGTCTCTCTTCATTCTCTCAGTAAATATTATCGTGCATCTGGCAGGCAACCCTTGCTAAACGACAGTATATAAGAAAGTGCAGTACAAAGGGCGTGGTGGGTGGGCAACGTCAGCCAGTCTTCTATAAACGCTCTTGGAGGTCAGTCGAAACCAAAACTCGTCTCTCTTCATTCTTCTCAGTAAATTATCGTGCATCTGGCAGGCAACCCTTGCTAAACGACAGTATATAAGAAAGTGCAGTACAAAGGGCGTGGTGGGTGGGCAACGTCAGCCACTCTTCTATAAACGCTCTTGGAGGTCAGTCGAAACCAAAACTCGTCTCTCTTCATTCTCGATCAGTAAATATTATCGTGCATCTGGCAGGCAACCCTTGCTAAACGACAGTATATAAGAAAGTGCAGTACAAAGGGCGTGGTGGGTGGGACACGCCAGTCATTCTTCTATAAACGCTCTTGGAGGTCAGTCGAAACCAAAACCCGTCTCTCTTCATTCTCAGTAAATAATTATCGTGCATCTGGCAGGCAACCCTTGCTAAACGACAGTATATAAGAAAGTGCAGTACAAAGGGCGTGGTGGGTGGGACAACGCCAGTCATTCTTCTATAAACGCTCTTGGAGGTCAGTCGAAACCAAAACCCGTCTCTCTTCATTCTCAGTAAATAATTATCGTTCATCTGGCAGGCAACCCTTGCTAAACGACAGTATATAAGAAAGTGCAGTACAAAGGGCGTGGTGGGTGGGCAACGTCAGCCACTCTTCTATAAACGCTCTTGGAGGTCAGTCGAAACCAAAACTCGTCTCTCTTCATTCTCGATCAGTAAATATTATCGTGCATCTGGCAGGCAACCCTTGCTAAACGACAGTATATAAGAAAGTGCAGTACAAAGGGCGTGGTGGGTGGGCAACGTCAGCCACTCTTCTATAAACGCTCTTGGAGGTCAGTCGAAACCAAAACTCGTCTCTCTTCATTCTCGATCAGTAAATATTATCGTGCATCTGGCAGGCAACCCTTGCTAAACTATAGTATATAAGAAAGTGCAGTACAAAGGGCGTGGTGGGTACGTCAGCCAGTCTATAAACGCTCTTGGAGGTCAGTCGAAACCAAAACTCGTCTCTCTTCATTCTCGATCAGTAAATATTATCGTGCATCTGGCAGGCAACCCTTGCTAAACTATAGTATATAAGAAAGTGCAGTACAAAGGGCGTGGTGGGTGGGCAACGTCAGCCACTCTTCTATAAACGCTCTTGGAGGTCAGTCGAAACCAAAACTCGTCTCTCTTCATTCTCAGTAAATAATTATCGTTCATCTGGCAGGCAACCCTTGCTAAACGACAGTATATAAGAAAGTGCAGTACAAAGGGCGTGGTGGGTGGGCAACGTCAGCCACTCTTCTATAAACGCTCTTGGAGGTCAGTCGAAACCAAAACTCGTCTCTCTTCATTCTTCTCAGTAAATTATCGTGCATCTGGCAGGCGGCAACCCTTGCTAAACGACAGTATATAAGAAAGCGCGCTACTAAGGGAGTGGTGGGTGGGAGACGTCAGCCAGTCGAATATAAAAGCTCTTGGAGGTCAGTCGAAACTCGTCGTCTCTTCATTCATTCTTCTCAGTAAATTATCGTGCATCTGGCAGGCGGCAACCCTTGCTAAACGACAGTATATAAGAAAGCGCGCTACTAAGGGCGTGGTGGGTGGGCAACGTCAGCCAGTCTTCTATAAACGCTCTTGGAGGTCAGTCGAAACCAAAACTCGTCTCTCTTCATTCTCTCAGTAAATATTATCGTGCATCTGGCAGGCAACCCTTGCTAAACGACAGTATATAAGAAAGTGCAAGAAAGTGCAGTACAAAGGGCGTGGTGGGTGGGCAACGTCAGCCACTCTTCTATAAACGCTCTTGGAGGTCAGTCGAAACCAAAACTCGTCTCTCTTCATTCTCAGTAAATAATCGTGCATCTGGCAGGCAACCCTTACTAAACGACAGTATATAAGAAAGTGCAGTACAAAGGGCGTGGTGGGTGGGCAACGTCAGCCAGTCTTCTATAAACGCTCTTGGAGGTCAGTCGAAACCAAAACTCGTCTCTCTTCATTCTTCTCAGTAAATTATCGTGCATCTGGCAGGCAACCCTTGCTAAACGACAGTATATAAGAAAGTGCAGTACAAAGGGCGTGGTGGGTGGGCAACGTCAGCCACTCTTCTATAAACGCTCTTGGAGGTCAGTCGAAACCAAAACTCGTCTCTCTTCATTCTCGATCAGTAAATATTATCGTGCATCTGGCAGGCAACCCTTGCTAAACTACAGTATATAAGAAAGTGCAGTACAAGCCCTTCCAATGGTCGAAGAACAGATTTACCTAATTTTATTTAGATGCATTCATAACAATACTTAATGGATTTTTATATTCCCATTTTTTCAGATCATTCTTCTATACGTGTCAAGTTTAACACAAAAACAAAAATTATTTATGTGAAATCTTGAGAAAGGTTTTGTAATCATATCCTTACTAAAAAAAAAAATGATAAATTTCAATGTATTAGCCTAAAATGACTGCGTTAAATTTAATGAAGTTTGCGAAAAAAAAAAATTTGCTTTACAGAATTTATTTACTGGGAAAATCTTCAATATCATGTGATAAGTATAAAGGAAAAACAAACAAATATTTATATTATTTTTATTTCAAGGAAAATGGCAATTCTTTTTATTCGTAAATTATAATTCAAGATTCTGAAAATTTGTGTGGATGATTTAGGTTCATTTTACTCAATCATACTTTTATTACTTTATTTCAATCATTTTTGTAAGCATAATAGGAAAATATAATCATTTGTTTAATTTTTTTTTTCGACACGTTAAAAACTATAAAATTGCTCAGGATGTAAAACTTAGGCCAACACTCAGTCCTGACATGAACTCTGAGCAAGAATTCTTGCTACCTCCTCATTTCGGGACTTCAAGAGTGCGAAAATATTCAATTGTTACGTCAATTAGGTACATGAGAAAACGGATGGAAGCAGTTACCAGGGCACGGGTACAAAAGTAGCAAGTTATTAAGAATAAAGGTTCTTTCATTATTACTTTTTTTTTCTTTGTTGAAATTCAAATTTCCCATTTCTTCTCGTTTCGGAAAGATATATAAAACTGATTTTGAAATACACAATGGTGTCATTTACATAAAGGTTATAAACATAGCTTGATCGACCCCCTTTTTATAATTCATGAAATGTAGTTTCCAAGGGGAACCCCCATCATTTTCTTGGTACACAGAACATTATAAAGGGAGACACTGTCAATCTTTTTATATAGTTTCAACTGTTAAAGGAGAAAATATTTGGAAAATTTTATCTTGTGTCTGAAATAACAGTTCACGGCTTCTTCTACATAATAATAAAAAGACGTCAAAAGAAACTATGTAAAAATCAAACAATTTGAATAGGGCTATGCCAGTGACTGATGGTGATGTGTAAAAACAAAATGTTCTTGCGTTTCAATATGAGAGAATAAGAGGCGAGTATCAAATGAAGGGAGACAAGATTATGCATTAAGAATATTAAGTGAAGACTCTGTGCTAAATATGTCTGGCAAATCTCTCTTTTCAATATTAGGAAGATTCATAATATCATTGTTAGTTTTAATTTATAATTTCTTGTTGAGTTTTATTGTCACTATTATTAAACATAGTCCTGAGCTTGACGTTTATCGAGGCAGAAACATCGATCAAGAAATGTAAATAAAATTTTGAAATGTTTGTTCGGCTCTGACCATGAGAACTTTTATTGATTATTTTATAGCAACGTGATTTTATGGGAGAGGGGGGGGGGAAGTCACACTAATAAATCTTCTTAAATCATTGTAAGAAAGCTTTTTTACTTACATTGTTAACCGAATATTAAAGTCTCTAAGAATAAAAATGTACTTACAATGTAAATTAAGATTACCGTTAAAATTTAATCAAAATTCTTCTCTTGAAACTAAATACATTCCGACGATGCTTCATCATGCAGAGAAGTGTCACGCCTCATCATCAGGTTCACAAATCCAAAGTACAAAAGATGTATCCTATGAAACAAAATTAAATTTATAAAAATAATCTATTTGAAATGATTTTAAAGACAAATCTTAGAAAAGTATACATAAAAAAGTAACTATGTAAAAAATTCAACTATATAAACTCCAATATAGATCACATTCACTCTCTGAAATCATCATTGTGTGTGATTTCAATGTTCATTACTACGATAACTCTTCTAGTTCATAAGAAACAATTAGTGCATTCTCCTACCAAATATCTACACAAAAATCATCATTTAGTGAGTTCCGGATCTTCTCGAAGAAGAACTCATCATACTTCAAATCTTCTGCAGTAACGGTACCAGCCTTAGATGAGAAAACGATTTAAATTTGCCATTTTAACCCTGGTTTTCCTTTATTTTTACACGAAGCCGGGGCCCTGGTCAGTTCATATATATATATATATATATATATATATATATATATATATATATATATATATATATATATATATATATATATATATATATATATATATATATATATATATATATATATATATATATATATATATATATATATATATATATATATATATTTTTTTACCTTCTCACCCCCTGTTGAGGCGGCCACACTTGCTAATGAAGCCTCCCGCCGCAGTCGGTCTCGTCCAGAGATCTTTCAAAGAAGTGATGCCCCAGAAGATTTTGGGGCGACAGTTGGAGGGACAGTCTAAAAGAAAGTGATCTACGGTCTCCGGGGCCCTTTTGCATCTGGTACAAGTGGAAGATGTTGCCTGGTTTAAATTGAAATTGTGTTTGTAATGTTGTAAGTTTGGGTGGTGCCCGCATCTCAATCTTGCTAGTGAGATTTGTAAGTGTCTTGGGAGGTTGTTGGAGTCGGTGTTTATTTCGGGAGGGGGTTCGTTAAGGATGCTGTTTGGAGGTCTGTTGATCATATATGAATGTGTTAGTTGAGTGTGTATATGTTTGGTTGTTGTGGTATTGGGGGGGAGAGGGGGAATGTGATTTAGGATCCGTTTGTAAAAGGCTTCCGGTGGACGATGGAGGTTGTTTAAGTCTTTGATTGGTAGGTTGGAGGAGAGTTTTGTGACATGGGTGTGTGGGTAGACGGGTTTTTGCATAGAATTGGGTGCCTATCATTTCGAGGTGGTTCCTTATAGGTAGTATCTTGGTTTCATTATGAAGGTGTTGTTGAGGGGTTGTGGGTGTGCAGCCGGTAATGGTGCGAAGGGCTTTATTTTGTGTTATTTGGAGTGTCGTTAAGTTTTGGTCGGAGAGCAGAGGGTGCCAGATGGGGGAGGCATAGTTGATGGTGGGGCGTATAAATTGTTTGTAGATTGCAATTGAGGTTTGTATGTTGTTGTGTATGTCAGTGTTGGCCACTGTTTTGAGGATGTTGAGTTTTCTGGTTGCGGCTGTGGTGGTATTTTGAATGTGTTTGGAGAAAGTGAGGTGAGTGTCAAATGTTAGGCCGAGAATCTTTGGGGATTTGTTGAAGGGTATGGGGGTGTTGTTTAGTAGGACTTGTGGGTAGGTGTTGGATAAGTGTTTGTCTGTTGTTATGAGGGTTATGGAGGATTTGTTTGGTGATGCCGTCATCCTGTTTTCTACTAGCCAAGTTTGGAGTTGTGTTAGGTAGTCTTGTGTGAGTGTTGTTGCGGTGGTGAGGTCTTCGTGAGTGGTGGCAATAGTTATGTCGTCGGCGTATGTAGTGATGCGGGTGGAAGCTGTTTGGGGTTGTGGGAGGTCTGCTGTGTATAGGTTGAATAGAGTGGGGAGAGTATGGCTCCTTGGGGAACTCCGTTCTTTATGTTGATGGTACGTGATTTATGGCCGTTTTGTTGTGTGTATGTATGTATTGTATGTATATATATATATATATATTATATATATTATATATATATATATATATATATATATATATAAATAATATATATATATATATATATATATATATATATATATATATATATATATATATATATATATATATATATATATATATATATATATATATATATATATATAATATATATATATATATATATATATTATATATATATTATATATATATATATACACAGGGTGTCCCTAAATATCTTGATCAAACTTACAATTGTAGTTGTACTGACCCAACAAAGAAAGTTCTAGTGAACAAGTGTACTAACGTGCACCCATGAAAATTTACAGTGAATAAAAATTCGTACCAAACCGAGAACAGGAATGTTGTACATTATGGGATTAGAACTATCGCAGAGAGTATGGAGGGAATTTATTTGCAAAGGATAGATATGGTTGTATACCTCAAATATATACAAATATGGAGGTTACATACTACAATTTTTTGTGTCTACCAATATAGAAACTCAAACATCACTTTGTTTGACAAGTTACGATGACGCAAATATTGAACAAAACTTGCATAATTCCAGACACACACGAGTAGTTAGTTATTAAAAATAACTTTTTTTTTTCTTTGTTGAAATTCAAATTTCCTTTTTCTTCTCGTTTTGGAAAGATATACCATTAAAATGGACTATTTCAACGGCAGTAAATGTAATATAGTACAAAATAAAATAATTAATGTAATTCAAAATAAAATATGAAAACTGGTCAATTTTTTTTATAACTGCCATTGAAATACAAGTGTCATTTACATGAAGGTTATATACAGAGCTTAATCGAAGCCCTTTTTTATAATTCGTAAAACGCTTATGATATGCAGTTTCCTAGGGGACCCCCATTGTCACCCCATCAATTTCTTGGTACACAGAACAATCTAAAGGAGGACAAAGTCAATCTTAATATATGTTTTTCAACTGTTAAAGGAGAAAATATTTGGAAAATCTTACGTTGTGTCTGAAATAACAGTTCACGGCTTCTTCTACATAATGATAAAAAGACATCAAAAGAATCCATGTAAAAATCAAACAACTTAAAGATCAAATGTTCCTGCGTTTCATTATGGGAAAGAGTAAGAGGTGAGTATCATATGAAAGGAGACAAGATTATGCATTAAGAATATTAAGTGAAGACCCTGTGCTAAATATGTCTGGCAAATCTCTCTTTTCAATATTAAGAAGATTCATAAGATCACTGTTTAATTCATAACTTCTTGTGGAGTTTTATTGTTACTATTATTAACATAGTCCTGAGCTTGACGTTTATCGAGGCAGAAACATCGATCAAGAAATGTAAATAAAATTTTGAAATGTTTGTTCGGCTCTGACCATGAGAACTTTTATTGATTATTTTATAACAATGTGATTTTAAGGGAAGGGGGGGGGGAGAAGTCACACTAATCTCTTTAAATCATTGTAAGAAAGTTTATTTACTTACATTGTTAACCGAATATTAAAGTCTCTAAGAGTAAAAATGTACTTACAATATAAATTAAGACTGACGTTAAAATTTAATCAAAATTCTTCTCTTGAAACTAAATACATTCCGACGATGCTTCATCATGCAGAGAAGTGTCACGCCTCATCATCATTCACAAGTCCAAAGTATAAAAGATGTATCCTATGAAACAAAATTCAAATTTATTTGAAATCATTTTAAAGACAAATCTTAGAAAACTATACATAAAAAAAGTAACTATATAAACCCCAATATAGATAACATTCACTCTCTGAATTCATCATTGTGTGCGATTTCAATGTTCATTGCTACAATAACTCTTCTAGTTCAGAAGAAACAAGTGGTGCATTTCCTACCAAATATCTATACAAAATCATCAATTAGTGCGTTCCACGTCTTCTCGAAGAAGAACTCATCATATTTCAAATCTTCCGCAGGAACGGTACCAGTCTTGGATGAGAAAACGATTTAAATGTTTCGGTTTTGCAGACTAGTCGGAGATGAGGTCATACTTATGTGTGTTTTCTTGAAATGACTACTGTTTGGGTAGGGCAGGGGAGAAGGTTCTTCTAGATTATGCAGAGTAACTATTATGATTCTCAATGACATGAAGTAGTATATTACATTTTCTTTTAATCAACTAAATCTCCCAAATCATCTCTAACTCTGCTTTTTCTCTTCATATTCGTGAAAAGGATGTTACTATCAAGAATTGCTGTCCATCTTGAAATTCAAATTACTTATATTTTATTCCGAAATCGTACAGACGCAGTTCTAAGCAAAGTTTAGAAAATGACATTTTTCTGGCTCTTCCCCCTCTCATTAGTTTTGACATTTTGCTAAATATTCTGACTCTTTTCTTCATCTGCTTTGCATTCTCTATTTTCTTACGACGGACCAATAATGTCTACTAAAGTTATATATTTATCTTTATTATATGTGCCTATGTTCATCAACTTTCGATTTTCCCTTCTTGCTGGAAGCGTAGTCTCATTCAACTTGTAGCGAAAAGGTGGTTTATCTTTTGTGATTCATCTGTCCATTCTATCTTCCCCACATGCAACAAATACCTTCAACTGTTCTTATATTTTCTTTACTTCTTTTTCTCTTTATCATTCTTGAGAAGATCTCATCGTTTCTCTCATTAAACTAGTTTTGAAGAGGGTAAGTATTCTGAGACATCTTCAGAATTTCTTGGATCACCCCAGTTGTTTTTTTCTGTATATTAATGTTTATTCTTGTATGGAGGAAATATCACATATATGCTACAGTTTTACTCATACTGACATCTAGAAAAGAATGGAGCGGGATTTTCCACTTAACTTTCCCAATATTCCTTCAATTTTTATCTGTTGCAAACTTCCTTATATTATCGCTATTTCAAATGCCAGAGATATGGTCCAAAGAAGCACACATCCTCCTTTGAGGAGACCTAAAGTCAATCAATCCAATCCTTTCTTTATTCAACTTTCTAACTCAACACTTAACAGCTATGCTTTACTAGTAAGATCTGATATACAATGACTACTATTTTCCCAGCTTTCTTTGACTCGCATATTTTCAAGCACCCTGCATTGGGAGTCGGAACTTGTAAGCCATTGAGTAACCTAAACCTGGAGTTTGTATCTCTAACTCTTGATGGAGATATAACGTTGATCGCGATATATATATATATATATATATATATATATATATATATATATATATATATATATATATATATATATATATATATATATATATATATATATATATATATATATATATATATATATATATATATATATATATATATATATATATAATATATATATATATATATATATATATATATATATATATATATATATACTTTGATATACTTTCGGTTTATTTATTTTTATTTATATGAAGCCACTTATACACATATAATGAAAATCACAAATGTATATATAAAATAAACAATATGACTAAAATATATGCAATATATATGCACCATACTTATTAACAAGTGAGCTAAATGGGATATGTCAGAAGAACAAAAAAAAAATAATAATAAATAAAACGACCCTTGGAGGACCCACCTAACGCAAATTTCTTAGGTGAGCGCAGACGCGGGCTTTGAAGAAATTGAGATTAAATTCGGAAAGAAACGCAGAAGATGGGAGAGAATTCCACAGAACAGATGTGGCAGGAAAGAAGGAGGCACCACAGCGGACAAGCCTGGAGTTGCCTATGTCCACGCAAAATTGATGCGCAGACAATGCACCCCTTGTGCTGCGAGGACGACGTAAAGGTGGAGGTACACGGGTGGATAATTCCCTCGAGCATTTGCCGCTGTAGTACCTATAGAAAAGAAATAGAAAAATTAGGAGGTGTCTTTGAGAGGGAGATTTGTGAAATACGAGTCTGGTTCGTATCAATATAAGGATTTAAATTATATAATAACACTATTCCACGCCTCACATTATTTCTTCCACACTCATTTTAATGAATTTCAATGATATATTATGTTTAAATAAGTTTTCCATTTTCACTCATCAATTCCGACAGTCAAATACTCAAAATATGGAAGCGACACTGCAAATGTGATACCAGAATCTGATTTGTATTAAAATAATGATTTCAAATTATATAATAACACTATTTCTCGACTTATATTCCATTTTCCACACTCATTTTAATGAATTTCAATAAAATGTTAGGTTTAAAATGGTTTTCCATTTTCACTTTTCATTTTCGACGGCCATTTACTCAAAATACGGGAGTGACACATAAAATGTGATAAAGGGTTGTGTTTCGTATCAAAATAAAGATTCCGAATTATATAATAACACTGTCACACGCCTCACATTATATCTTCCACACTCATTTTAATTAATTTCAATGAAATATTATGTTTAAATAAATTTTTCATATAATGAAGGTCAATCACTCAAAATATGGGAGCGACACAGAAAATATTACACCAGAACTTGATTTTCATATTCCTAAAACATAGGATAATCACTTTTGAAAAAAATTTCCCGGAAGATCAGAAAAAGTCCTAAATTAATGGAATACTAGGAATTTCAGTTTTGAAATATCGTTGATCTTATATTTGTAACTGCTATAAGTAAAAATTTCTTCACAGACATGGATTTGCCAAGTTGACCAATTTGTACTATTTTCATGGTCCTAAAGCATAGTGATAATCACTTTTAGCAAAAATTTCCTGGAAAGTAAAAAAATAGGTCTTAAAATGATAGAATACTAGGAATGTGATATTTGAAATGTCCTTGAAATTAAATATGTAACTGCCAAAAATAAGAATTCTACAAAGATATTGATTTGCCAGGTTGACCAATTTGTACTATATTCATGGTCCTAAACCATTGTGATATACACTTTTGGTAAAAATTTCTCTAAATGTCAAAAAATAGATCCTAAAATGTTGGAATTCTAGGAATTAAGATTTTGAAATATAGACTTTAAATTTATAACTGCTACTACTACGAATCCTCTGAAGATAAGAGATATAAAGATTTGACTATTTTTTACTATTTTCAGGTTACTAAAACATAGTCGTACTCACTTTTGGCAAATATTTTAAAGGAGGTGATAAAATAGGTACTAAATTGCTGGAATATTTGGAGTTCTGGTTTTAAAATATCATCAAACTTAAATTTGTAACTGCCATTACTAGGAATTTCTCCGAAGATAGGGATATTACAATTTCAAAATTCTGTACTATTTTCATGGTCCTAAAGCATAGTGATAATCACTTTTGGCAAAAATTTCCGAGGTCAAAAAAATGTCCTAAAATAATGGAATACTTCAAATTTGGGTTTTGAAATATCTTTCATCTTAAATTTGTAACTGTCAAAAATTAGAATTATCCTAAGATAGGGATTTGCAAGGGTGACCAACTTGTATTATTTTCATGGTAATAAAGCATTGTGATATACACTTTTTAGCAAAAATTTCCCCTGGAGGAATAATGGAATACTAGGAATTCGTGTTTTAAAATATCCTTGACCTAAAGTTGTAACTGTTACTATTAATAATCCTACGAAGATAGGGATATGCCAATTTGACCATTCTGTACTATTTTCATGGTCCTAAGGCATAATGATTATCACTTTTGCCAAAAATTTCCCCTGCAGGTCAAAAAATAGGTCTTAAAATAATGGAATACTAGGAATTCAGGTTTTGAAATATAGTTGACCATAAATTTGTAACTGCTACTACTAGGAATCCTCTGAAGATAAGGATATGAAAATTTAACTATTCTCTACTATTTTCACGTTCCTAAAGCATAGTGATAATCACTTTTGGCAAAAATTTCCCATGAGGTCAAAAAAAATATCCTAAAATTATAATGGAATACTAGGAATTTGGGTTTTAAAATATCCTTGATCTTAAATTTGTAACTACCAAAAAAAAGAATTCTCAAAAGATAGGGATTGCCAAGTTGACCAATTTGTACTATTTTTAAGGTCCTAAAGCATAGTGATAATCACTTTTAGCAAAAATTTCCTCGGAAGTCAAAAAATAGGTCCTAAAATGATAGAATACTAGAAATTCAAATTTTGAAATATCCTTAACCTTAAATTTGTAACTGCCAAAAACAAGAATTCTCCAAAGATAGGGATTTGAAACGTTGACCAATTTGTACTATTTTCATGGTACTAAAGCATTGTGATATACACTTTTGGTAAAAATTTCCCTGAAGGTCAAAAAATAGGTCCTAAAATGTTGGAATCCTAGGAAATAAGATTTTATAATATCCTTGACCTTAAATTTGTAACTGGTATTACTAGGAATCCTCCAAAGATAGGGATATGCCAATTTCACCATTCTGTACTATTTTTATGGTGCTAAAGCAGTGATAATCACTTTTAGCAAAAATTTCCAGAAAGTCAAACAATAGGTCCTAAAATAATGGAATAATAGGAATTCCGGTTTCGAAATATCCTTGATCTTAAATTCATAACTGATGCCTACTAGGAATCCTCCAAAGAACAGAATATGAAATTTTGACCATTCTGTACTCTTTTCATGTTCCTAAATCATAGTGACAAGCACTTTTGGAAAAAATTTGGGAAATATATTTTGACCTCAGGAAATTTTTGCAAAAATTTGTTATCACTATGTTTTATGACAATGAAAATAGTAAAAAATGGTCAAATTGGTAAATCCCTATCATTTGACGATTCCCAGTTATAGCAGTTACAAATTTAACGTCAAGGATATTTCAAAACACAAATTCCAATTATTCCTACGCTTCAGAACCTATTTTTCGACCTCCTAGGATATTTATGCCAAAAGTGATTATCACTATGCTTTAGGACAATGAAAATATTACAAAGTGGTCAACTTATGAAACTCCTAGTTATAGCAGTTACAAATTTAAGGAAAAAGATATTTAAAATCCTGAATTCCAAATATTCCAACATTTAGGTCCTATATCTTGACATGCGTGGAAACTTTTGCAAAATTTATTATTAAAATGCTTTAGAAAAAAGAAAAAGTAGAAAAGGTCAAAGTGCCAAATCACTATCTTACGAGGATTACCAGTTATAGCAGTTACGAAATTAAGGTCAAGAATATTTCAAAACCTGAATTCCAATTATTCCAATTTCTTAGGATTTTTATTTTGACTTCCTAAGAAATTTATGCCAAAATTAAGTATCACTATGCTTTAGGACAATGAAAATATTACAAAATGGTCAAAATACCAAATTCTTATTTACAGCAGTTACAAATTTATATTCAAGGATATTAAAAATCCCAAATCCCAAATATTCCAACATTTAGGTCCAATATTTTGACCTCATGGAAAAACTCTGCCAAAAGTTATTATATACAAAGAAAATAGTACAAAATTGTCAAATTGGCAAATCCTTATCTTCGGAAGATTGCTCATTATATCAGTTAGAAATTTAAGGTCAAATATATTTGAAAACCCGAATTTCAATGATTCCAACTTTTAAGGACCTATTTTTGACCTCCCATGAAATTTTTACCAAAAGTGATTATTACTATGCTTTAGTACAAATTACTAAATCTCAATCTTCTAATATATATATATCTATATATATATATATATATATATATATATATATATATATATATATATATATATATATATATATATATATATATATATATATATATATATATATATATATATATATATATATATATATATATATATATATATGGAAAAAGAAAGTTAAGTAATGTAAAACAAAAAATATTAAAAAAGTAAGTAATATTTGAAAATAATTTGATATTGCTCTAAAGTTGGCAATAAAGAAATTTAGGAAAATTTGTTACACTTTTTTTACAAACTAATATTTCAAAAAAATTAAAAAGTTTAAAGTATTTTTTACATGAAAAATTAAAATTTTACAATTTACCAACCTATATCTGCATTCTCGATGAATTATTTTCTGGTTTGGAATTATCGATAATTCAACTGTGTGGGTGTGTAAAATTGGTATATGACCACAATACAGGCATAGTAGGCTCCCATCACCATAAACTTCGCATTCAATGCAAGAGAATGTGACCTCTTTGCACCTTCCCCATTTAATTCTTCTTCTGTTTCATATCTGAAAATATATATATATATATATATATATATACCTTTTTTTTTTTTTTTTTTTACCTTCTCAACCCCTGACCACCCCATGTTGAGGCGGCCACACTTCGCTAATGAAGCTTCCCGCCGCAGTCGGTCTCGTCCAGAGATCCTTCAAAGAAGTGATGCCCCAGAAGATTTTGGGGCGAGAGTTGGAAGGACATATAGATATATATATATATATATATATATATATATATATATATATATATATATATATATATATATATATATATATATATATATATATATATATATATATATATATATATATATATATATATATATACAAAAATGGAAATATTAGATATAAACTGATCAGAATTTTCTTTTTTTTGCTCTGTATTCCAAGTACCTCTACTTTGACACATACCATAAAGGTTTTGACTACAATGAATCATTCAATAATTTTTTTATTATTAACTTTACATTTGATGGGAGCTGTGACTCTCCTCCTCTGACTTCTTTTAAATACTGAATATTGCTGCATGCAAATTTATCAACTTTTGGCTTTTAATAAGGTTAATAACAATAAAATTTAAAGGAATGAAAATTAAGTTAATGTCTTACTTTGTCTGTATACAGAGTATACAGTCTGTAGGTATAATTCTGAATTTAGACAGTAGTTTACACCAATTTTAAGTTTATTTCATGCCTAGTTGTGATAAGTGAAATTAATTTACTTCGTAAGTTTCTAGGTCCTGCAGTTTTTGGAATTCATATTCAAATTTGAATATAATATTTATTTAATATTTTACTGGTCATTATGGTTTTAGAAAATAAAGATCTTGTCATTAAGCCTTTTGGAATTTTTGCAAACAAGTTTATAAAGAATATGAAGATTCATAAATATCAATTTCAAATGTAATTTAAATTTTAAAAATCCGTAACATTTTTTGAAAGGATATATAATTAAAATAAAATTCTTATTAACATACATCTGAAATATATATATATATATAAACCTTTATTTCCTAGTTTTATAGGAAATTAAACCCAAATATTTTTCAGAGTAAAATATAGAATATGCTGTTAGAACTGAAAATACTTATTATTTTAGGATAAACTGTACAATGCTATAAAGAAAGTTCTGGCAGACTGCAAGCTTTAACTTGAAAATAACATGGCTGGAGCTAGAATATATTATATTCCAATGTATATAAAGTAATCTGTATTTTATATATTATACAATAAATTTAATTTATCATACATTCATATATTTGGTAATTTGGGCAAAATTAAACAATGATTGAAACACTTAACTAATGCCATCCATGATAA
Source organism: Armadillidium nasatum (assembly GCA_009176605.1). NCBI lineage: Eukaryota > Metazoa > Arthropoda > Malacostraca > Isopoda > Armadillidiidae > Armadillidium > Armadillidium nasatum. The sequence continues at coordinate 2,236 of SEYY01012005.1, read as the reverse complement.
CACAAAACTTTGATACTCATGTCTAAATTACAGCAAAATTTTTCAAAATTGTGTAACTAAACAAATCTTAATATTTGAAGTTTCCTATTTTACTTATTTATTTTTCATGATTTTAAATATTTCTATATATACTATGAACTTATAAGAAACTTGAGTACATGTCCAATTCTAGACAATAAGTTTTAGACCCTTTTTTATGTTCTTGTGTCAATCTTTGGAAATCTTTTGAGAATTCTTATTTTTGGTAGTTACAAATTTAAGGTCAAGAATATTTCAAGGATATTTCAAATCCCAAATTTCTAGTATTCTATCACTTTAGGACCTATTTTTTGACTTCCAGGGAAATGATTATAACTATGCTGTAGGATCATGAAATTACTTTAAATTGGTCAACTTGGCAAATCCCTATCTTTGAAGAAATTCTTATTTATAGCAGTTACAAATTTAACATCAAGGATATTTCAAAAAACAAATTCTATAGTTTGTATTTTTGTTTTAAAAAAAGTTTTTCCCAATCCTATATTATTTATTATTAATTATCATCATTATGAACAGACCGGGGCCCCGGTCCCGGCTAAAAAAACAGGGGATACCTGGGTTTACCTGCCGGGGTTAAAATGGCAAATTATACTTTAGGAGACAATCCAATTTCAAATTTTTTTTTTAAATTTTCAGCCGATTATTCTGAAATTTTCAGTGTATATAGCTTTTTTCCCAGTGAAAAAAAGCCATTTCTAGCGCTTTTCTGAGTCTATAACTGCTAAAGTTTTTTTTTTTTTTTTTTTTTTTTGAAATTTGACCCTTTCAAATGAATGGCGGGGCCAAACCACTATTTGAAATGACCTGAAATTTGGATTGTATATTCAGAATTCTATTGGCAACAAAAACTTGTAACAGACATTTGTTCCCAGTTATAGAAAAAATGTTATAAGCCCAAAACTGAAAAAACAAATCCACCTTTTCAGACAAAAAAATAAAAAATAAAAAAAACTACAACTATAACATTTCTTATTTTTGGTAGGTGCATAGAGGATGGATGGGGCTACAAATTCCTCTCTATACTTTATTCGATGCTATTCGTTGGTTTCGAGATATAGCCTCTCAAAAAAGGTCCATTTTTGACCAAATTTCAAAAATTCTCAAAGTTTGAGAGGCTGTATCTAGCTTCAAACAAAAAGCATTTAATAATGCACTAAATAAAAATTGCAGCCCTGTCCCTCCTCTAAACAATATCCAAAAATAAAGAAATTAGTAGGTAGCGTTTTTTTTAAATAATTTTTTTTTCGATTTTTACAAATTTTTTGATCAAGTGCTGATAACTTTTTTTCCTAGATGATATCAAAAATCTGTTCTTACCAATGCAAGAAATTGGGGATAAGATTATTTAATTAAATATTCAGCTCATGTGAACCAGTGGTTTGACCCTGCTATTTAATTTTTTTTTAAACTTTGGGTTCAAATAACTTTCAAACCGTTATAGACTCAGAAAAATGCTTGAAATCAACTCAGAACTTTGGGGAAAAATGCAAATACTCTGAAAATTTCAGCTCAATCAGTCAAATAATAAAAAAAAATTTCAATCAAAATATAAGAAAATTATGATTTTTCTTGCTTTTTTTAAAATTTTTTTTTTTTTTTTTGTTTCTTTTGACCGCTCCTCTTCTTCTGCTAGTGAATGTTCATCTTTGTGTTTTGATTTTAGATGCCCCCATAAAGATTTGGTTGAAAATTTTTAACTTGTAGCACATGGAGGTCCTCTTCTAATTTTCTGACTGCAGATGTTACATTTAGTTATTTCAAGCCTATCCTGAAACATTGTAAAGTACTCCCAAACTGCTGAAGCTGATCTTTTAACCATATTGGATGAAAGTATAAACAAATAATAATTTTGAAATAATGTAGCTAACTAATACAAGTTTGATACATAGCAATAAAATAATTGTATAAATACAGGTTATATTGATAATTTTATATCTTGCATTTTATCAAACTTTACCTTAGGGTCTTACCTATAGGTTAATCTGTTGAATCACTATTATGAATCAAGAAAATTTTTTAAAAAAATTTTTATACTTTTTATTATACAAAATCTGTAATTTTCTGATTTTTTTTTTGTTGAGAAAAATGCATATAATCATTAATTTAAGTGAAATGTTGGCTATTCTACGCTTTCTTATAATTAAAAAAAACTCAATTAAATTATATCTAATTTTTTTAAAAAATTTCAGTGCTTTTG
>SEYY01012004.1:0-19432 GCA_009176605.1 Armadillidium nasatum | reverse complement strand
TAATACACATACAGTGAAGGAGCAATGTCCCTGCATTGGTGTATTTTATGTAAGGCATCGAATTAACTTTCTTATGTGAAGGTTCAGTAAAGATTGAAACAATATTTTTTAAATTAAGTCTGGTAATTATTTAAACAAATATACTGTAATTTTTCTCTGATTATCAGAAATAGAACAATTCATAAAAAAAAATGTTTTAGACTGTCTTGTTGAACAATTATTACATATGATTGAGTTTCTTAGAAAAGGTCAATCACAGAGAACAAAGAAAGGACAAAGAAGTTTTAAGTCTAACAAATTAAATTTATTCTCACCAAATCTGCTCATATGTACTAGACACTGGGTTGGCCTGAAGAAAACTTGCTGAGTCTGGGATTTTTTAATTTACAGCTTTAATTGTAATTGCATATAATTTTTTTGTTTATATTTGTTATACAATAATTAAGGTTTGATAAATTAAAGAGATTACTTGTTACAACATTACTCTGAGATCCGGAAGAAAATTAGGGTATGAATGTATTGATTTTTCAAATGTTGAAAGCACCAACAAAGTAAAGTGCAAGTTTTGCATCAACGAAATTAAGGTTATTAACAAATGCACAGATGGATCTACAGAAAAGTGGATTTCTATTTTTATTCTTATTATTTTGCAGGCTTAGGGGAAGAAAACATGGTTATAGACGAAATCAAGATTAAAAAGCTAAAACTGGATACAACTTACAAATATTTTGGTATAGAGGAATCAGAGAAGAATAGGGAATGACAACATGAAAACCAGAATAATTTAGAAAGGAATAGCCTCAAATTAGTTTTAAAAAGTAAGTCCAAAAAATTAAATTGAAGCAATTAAGATCTACTCTATAACAGTACATGGTAACTTACGGACTCTGCATCATTGAATGGTAGCAAGAGAATGAATTAGACATCATAATCAAATGCTGCTTCCTGCTCGTAAAATATTGAGGAGAAGGAAGTAGATATTTGAGCTGGGTCAAAGATCTTAAAACAAAAGCATAATAATTTAGATTGAAAAAGTGTAGTACAATACTAAAATAACAATGCATTGTTTCTGATCAGGAACCAAAACGTTTCTCAAAAGAAACTCCTTTTAAATTCTATATATAATATATATATATATATATATATATATATATATATATATATATATATATATATATATATATATATATAATATATATATATATATATATATATAATATATTAATATATATATATATATAATATATATATTATATATATATATATATATTACGGGGAGGAAGTGCTCCCGAAGCGATGAATACCCCCTGTGGGTAACGGGATTGTTAAAGGTACTTCCTATCTTCCCGGTGCCCAATGGTTCGCTCCTTTCGCGCTCATCTTCTATCTAACGGAGTGGCTCTCTTTACATACATAAAACATTTCTAACACATCTTTAAAATAATTAAAATAAAAAAAAATGGCGTCAACTTCGGTAGCCACGGGGGGCGGCTTCCAAAAATAGCCCCTCATCCACCCCTTCCCCCATCACCACTTGGGAGTTGGTGGCCTCCGGTGATGGGGTTTGCACCAGGAGGCTTGTTGATGCACGGTCTATTTTTTTCATTAATTTCTGCAACAAATTTCCACTGAACACATGATTATGGAAACTCAGATGTTTGACTGATAGCAAACCCTACTATCCTCAATTTTCAGCCAAAGGCGGTTGTTGTGCATATGTGCGCAACGATGTCGTTTGTTCTCGTGTCTCTAATTTGGAGTCTTCCGAATTTTCCACTTTATGGCTTAGGCTCTCTTGCCATTCTACGACTAAATTCATTTGTTCAGTTTATTTATCTCCTAATTCTACTGACTATAAATTCTTCGACTATTTAACTCAAAATAGGAATTCTCTTTCTTCTCCTTTCTCTGAAATCATCAATTAGGTGATTTCAATGTTCACCACCCAATGCTTTCATCTAGTTCTCATGATAAGCTGGTGAACGTGCCTTCCTTTTCGCTATCCAAAACGACCTTGAGCAGTTGGTGCAGCTCCCTATTCGTATCCCTGATCGTCTTGGAGATGAACCCAACATTCTAGACCTTTTCCTAACTCTAATCCTTCTCCTTATACTGTTAAACTCTTTCCTCCTCTGGGTTCCTCCGATCATCATCTTATCTCTGTATCCTCTCTATCTCTTCAAGTCTTCCCAGAAAGACCCCCTTCTACGAGGAAACGTTTGTGGCACTTGGTGCCGCAAGCTGGTCTGACTTGCGGTCGTACTTCTTTGATTTTCCCTGGAATTATTGCTTCCGTGGGAGGGTCCCTCGGAGGTGAAGCATTACCAGGTGATTCTCTCTGGCAAGGCATACATTCCATATTCTTTCCCTTCTACTAAACCTAACAAACCTTGGTTTAACTCTGCTTGTTCTCGTGCTATCCGCCGCAGGGATGCTGCCTTCAGGGATACCGTCGTCTTCAAACTCCTGAAACTCACCTACTTATATTTCATCCCGGAATCGTGCAAAATCTATCCTTCGTAACACTAAAACTCTTTTCTCCGTAAAAAATTCAATAATCTTTCTGGTTCCTCTTCTTCACGTTCTTTCTGGCATTTTGCAAAAAATGTCAACTCTAACTTTGCTTCTTCCTCTTTCCCTCCTTTAATATCTTCCGACGGCACAACTGCTCTTTTACCTTCTTCTAAAGCTGAACTCTTTGCTCAAACTTTTGCCTCTAATTCAACCTTAGACGATTCCGGAGCTATTCCTCCTCCTTCAACCCCCTCTAACTCAATTATGCCTAAAATTGAATTTCTTCTAAAGATTCATTTCTGCTCTGAGCTTAATACTAAGAAGGCGTACGGTCCTGATGGTATTCCTTCCTTAACAGGAAGATTTGGAAGCATCTCAATTCTTCTAATCTTATCTCTGATCGCCAGTATGGCTTTCGTAAGAAACGCTCTACAGGTGATCTTCTTTCCCTTCTCTCTGAATCTTGGTCCTCCGCTATTCGGCATTTCGGTGAATCTTTTGCTGTCGCGCTGGACATATCGAAAGCCTTCGATAGAGTCTGGCACAAAGCTTTGATTTCTAAACTTCCCTCTTTCGGTATCTACCTTCTCTCTGTGATTTTCGCTAATTTCCTTTCCGGTCGTTCTATAGCAACTGTTGTAGACGGCCACCGTTCATCCTTTAAATCTATTAATAGTGGTGTTCCTCAGGGTTCTGTACTATCACCAACACTTTTTCTACTCTTCATTAATGACCTTCTCTCCATCACCTCATCTCCTATCCACTCCTATGCTGATGACTCCACCCTTCATTATTCCTTCCATTTTGAAAAACGTCCCACCCAACAGCAGTTGATAGACTCGAGAAGGGTAGCCTTGGAACAACTAACCTCTGCAAATTGTTTCAATGCCTGAAAACTCAATTCCTCCATCTTTCAACTCGACACAATCTTCCACACAACTATGATATCTTCTTCGAAAACACACAACTCAAGCCTTCATCTGTCCTTAATATTCTTGGTGTTTCTTTTTCTCGTGATCTTTCTTGGAAAGATCACATTACTTCTCTTTCTAAACAAGCTTCTAAGAGGTTGGGTGTTCTGAGGCGCCTTCAGAATTACTTCACGCCACCCCAGTTGCTTGCTCTGTATAGGGGTGTTGTTCGTCCCTGTATGGAGTATGCTTCGCACATCTGGGGTGGTTCCACACATACAGCTCTCTTTGAGAAGGTGGATCAAGGGCATTTCGTCTCATCAACTCTCCTACTCTTATAATCTCTTCAATCTCTTTTGCTCGTCGAATTGTTGCGTCACTCTCTCTTTACTATCGCTATTACAACAGACACTGCTCTTCTGAACTCTCTCGTTGCATACCTCCTCCATTGAGAAGAGCTCGTGCGACACGCCTTTCTACACATTCTCATCCTTTCTCTGTCCAACTCTCCGACCCCAGACTTAACCGCTATGTTCAGTCTTACATATACTCTACTGGTAAAGTCTGGAACACACTCCCTTCATCTGTTTTCCCAACTTCCTTTGACTTGCATACTTTCAAACGCCGTGTGTCTATCGGCCACCATCGATATGATTATAGACCTTTCCCAACTCCGGTGGAATTTGGTAGGCCTCCTGGCCTTGCCCACCGGAGGAGACATAAAAAAAAAAAAAATAAAATAAAAATATATATATATATATATATATACAAGAAATATAAAACAAATTTTGCTTAAATTTTATTTTATAAAGTAACAGAAAACTACTTAAAATTTCTAGAAGTTAAAAAAAAAAACATCGTTGGTTCGATACTGAGGATGAAATATCGATATATCTTTTTTAAATATCATCGATATTTTTGTTCATCCTATCGATATATATCGAAACTCTTTCGGCACTATTAACCATAACCATTCTGATGCTTTTGTATTTACATGTGTGCTAACTTTTCTCTCATTATTAATTTACATTTATAATATTCGTGCTTTTGTGTAGTTTTATCACCGAGGATCGAATTTTGAAGTTTATGAATGAGAACAGAGCTTTTGCTTCTAGGAGGAAGTCTTAAAATCTATGAATAGGAACAGAGTCTTTGCTTCGAGGACACTTAAATTTTATGAGTGGAGTAATTGATTGCAACATGTGCGAACTTCTTAAAGTTGAATTTTCAAACAATTGAATTGATGAATCAAACAAAAGTTAGAAGGCATGGTAAGTAGGCCAATGTTGCCTGACAACCATCAATCTCCTTTAGGTTTTCAGATAGGTAAGTAAAGTATAAGTAAACAAAAAATAGTTTTATATATTTATTAATTGCAATATCTTATTAATCAGTTTGTCAAAAAAAAAAAAAAAAAATAAAAAATTATATAAAAAAAAAAAAAATAAATAAATAAAAAATAGTGTTCTGTGAATGTCTTCTATTAGAAGGCATTAGCAAGTGAATATTATGCAATTGTTACTTTTCCTCTTGGTGAAACTATAACATCAAGTACCTAAAAAAATAAAAAATATATATTTTATTTTTAATATCTATGTATCTGTCATTGAATTATGGACAGACAGGGGCCCCAGTATATCCACTATGAAGTTACTTATGTTATTTATAAAATGGGGGTTTACCTGCAGGGTTTAGTTGCAAATTATATTTATTAATGGTTGATTAAATCAAACAAAATATGAAAAAATTAAGATTTTAATTCCATTATTCCCTTGTTACATATTGGGTGGGGCAAAATAATTGCAGCATAAAAGAGGTAACAATAATTCATTCCCGTAATCGCTATTCACTATCAGAATCTTCTTGAACATTTTCATCATAAAATTTAGAGTTTCGGGGAGTAAAATGTTCAGGAACAGAGGGCAGTGACGTTGAATATGGTACTGCTCTAAGATTGTATTTTAAAAGCAGTAACATATCTGCATTTTATATCAATAGTTTGATTCTATCTTTTTGAATTAATTTCTCTACTTTAAATTCTCTTTCACTGGTGCTGGAACTTGCTGGTGGGCACAGATATAATCTTGCCACTGTTGTATATTCTTTTGGGATAAAATATGTGCTGATATTGGAATCATAAATAAATAAATATATATGTACTTTTAACATTTTGTTAGCATTATCAGTCAAGAATTAAATGTTTATCAGCAATTTGTTATTGAAATATTTTTTTAAATATAAAAATGCAAGCAAATGTTTATAATGATATTTGTCATATTTTTCATTTCAAGTTTGTGTGTGGCCTTGGTTAAGCAGGTGTCTGGTTTCTTGATATTAATAAGTTGATTTACGCTATGTTACATTATATATTTTATTGTAGCTATAATTGAAATTTTGATATAGAAATCTTTCAATATATTCCAAACTTCCAATATATTGAAAGATCTGCCATCTTGTTTAACCTTTACTATATATATATATATATATATATATATATATATATATATATATATATATATATTATATATATATATATATATATATATATATTGCAAACCTCCATGTAGGGTGGATTTGAAAGTATTTGGGAAACTGTATGTGCAATGTCTTCTGATTTCAGACTTGCGTTTAAATCAAAAATTTTTGTAGCAAGTTTCTGGTCTTGGTTAACATGGTTGAAGACTTCAGTTTCTGTTAAACCTGGACTAACAACCTACCAATGGTATAAGGAATAGAGTAATGGTTACCATGTTTTAGTATATCGCAATTCCCAAAAAGAATACTGTAAAAATTAGCATACTGAGAGCTTTATTCCAGAATTAGCAGCCTGGAGTTCTTGTCTTAAACCTTCAAAAAGAGCTCGAACAGACCATTTGGTTGATTGGTAAAAGTGAGATGCACTTGCGGGAAAAATTTTATGACAACTGATACTGAAAGTAAAATAATTAATAAAAAATAAATTGGATTAACTGCATTCAAATAAAATATTTTTATTTACAGCATAATAAATCTGGTATTGGTTTCTCTTTCTAAGTCAAAAATATTTACTTTTAATTTATAAGTAAATTATCATAGGTGACAAAATATATTATTTAATTTATTAAGTAATGAAATATTAAATTACTTAGTATTTAGTATTTTTTATTTTTTTGTACACAAGTAATATTCTGTGACTTTATTTAATACATAAAAATATATTTTTTCTTTATAATTTTATTAGTTTCATAGATAAAGATAAAATTACTCCTTGTAGAAATAAAGATTCTACTTTATTTACTTAACAGTATTTTCATTGGTACCAATAATTTTAATGATTGTTGCCACCAAAGTTTGTTAAAGATATTTCTCATATATTTATTTTTACTAAATTATTAGGTGTAAAATTAATTAACAGATTAATTAAATTAAATTAAATGAGTGGAACCACCTCAGATGTGTGAGGTTTACATTTAAGCTTTCAACGAAAATCAAAAACAACAAATTCACAATTTTTTATCTGAGAATCTCACTGCTGGTGGATGTAAGTCTTAATTTTTCATGTAATGCACCGTACTTTATAGTAGCATTATGCTATTTTAAAATCTATTAATTAATATGTCAAAATTGAGATATATATTCAAATGAATTAATCTTTTAGAAGTCTTGGAAACTTGAGACCCATCTACAGTGAATTAACGTAGCTATTTCTGCTACAATGAGAGTATTTATTATATAATCTGTTTATCCAGATATAAAGTTCTTACCTACTGATGTTTATTATATGACCATCATCTAAACCTCTTTCCTTAAGCGAGTTCACCGTCAGTTTTGAGCAGAGACAGAGGGCGATCACATTTACATTAGTTATTTGACGCCATTCTTCTGGTGTTCCATCTGAAAATAAATATTTTAAAGAATTTATAATTTACAGTTGTATTAGTATGGGTTGTTTTAGATTTTATGTAGCTTTTTTTTAAAAATTTCCAGTTACTAATAAGTTTAATTGTTGATTATATCAGCTCAATCAGGTAATGTTTGCTATGAAACCTTATTCGTTTTACAATAACTTTTAGTAATTTACGATCTTATCCTAATAGCAGTGATTGGCTAAACTATATTAATAGTTTTGAATTTTACCCCTTTCGATGCTTAGAAATTTACCTTTATAACCTTTATCAGTTTATAATTCATTAATTCTGACATATATATATATATATATATATATATATATATATATATATATATATATATATATATATATATATATATATATATATATATATATATATATATATATATATATATATATATATATATATATATAATATATGAAATTTGTAAAATCTTACGTAGTAAATCCAAACCAGTTCCTACAATTCCAGCATTATTAACACAAACATCAACCCCTCCAAAAGTTTCTTTAATTTTGTTAAATAAATTTTAAATATCTTCATCTTTTGAAATGTCGCACTGTACTGGCAGGAAGTTTCCTTTTTCATTCATTAGTTTTTCAACCATTTCCTAATATATATATATATATATATATATATATATATATATATATATATATAATATATATATATATATATATATATATATATATATATATTATTATTTATATATTTATCCTGCCCCATTTTTTTTTTTTTTTTTAAGACTGCTATCCTGTTGGATATTAGTACTATCAGGTCGGCTGTTTGTAAAAAAAATTAATTTTTAATAAGACTAAAATTTTGAAATTAAAGTATATAACATGTTTTATGTTTGTATACAGTATTTCAATTTACTTTGGTACTGAAATACCTTCGGCTATTCATGTTAAATTATGTAGACATGCATTCAAAAATTTATTAAATTATTTACATAGGCTCAAACATGTAAGAAATTTTTTTCACAGAATAATAATCAAATTTTCAAACAGTTCACTGCTGTTGCTTCCATTAATTGAACGTGCCACACTATCACAGACCCTCCTATGCAGAGAAAATGTTTTTCTTGCAATTGATTTTCTTGCAAACTGAAGCATCTATGTGAAGAGACCCAGAATGGCAAGTGAATTAAAATGACAGCCTTTCTCAGAAAGGAATTGCGATTGTCAAGGACTTTTTGTGGGTGAATAATATTGGGGATAGTCTTCTGCTCTCTTTATTTTTTCCCTATACCCTGAATACTTAAGACAAAGCAGGGACACTATATGTACCACTTGGATCATTTTCTCTCTTACCTAGGAACATCCAAGGCCTTTGACTTCTGCTAGATGGCTTTTCCCCGAAGCTAGCACAGCAGGAGTCAGCTCCTTCCCCTGGTTGTCCTAGGAGCATTTGTACATCCTAAACTATTATAGCTTGTGATGCACTGGAGAATGATTTTTGGCCAGGGACCAGAGTTTCCAGCATAAAAATTTCTTCTCCAGCTGGAGACCTGAGTCTCCAAAGAGATTAATTTTTAAATTTTTTTCCTTAATATATATTTGGGACTTATATTATTAATATATATATATATATATATATATATATATATATATATATATATATATAATAATAATATATTATATTATATATATATAATATATATATATATATATATATATATATATATATATATATATATATTATATATAAAGTCCCAGAAACTACAATGCATAAACTCTCACAAGACATAATAAAAGAAGTGGAACTCAACATTTTCAACAACAAACTAGATGTTTCTGTTAATGAAAAATATTATGTGAATATTATAACTATTTGAAAAAAAAATTGAAAAAAAAGGCAAACTTGTGTCTTATAGTGCAGATTTGACCTACCATGAATGCACTGCAAAAATATTTATCAAAACCTTGTAAGGATTATGGTGTTAAAACCATCAACAAAGAACCTTTGAATTTATTAAAAGAACGTTTATTGTCTAATTTTAATTAAAGAAAAGAATGGAAGGATACGAGCAATAGTTTTAAATCCACAATATAAATTAGCTCCACATGATGTAAAAGAAGATAATGAAATAAAATAATATGTTAAATATGGAAATAAATTGAAAATTTAAAAGAAAACAGAAAATTCAGTTCAGATTCAGAAAGTCAGGGAGATCGGTATTCTCCACCTCATTCTGATATTGTCAGAGAAACAAAAGAAATAAATGTTCAGAAATGAGACTTATTTTGCCTTTTGGGAATGCTTCAATGAAATGTTGCGCAGCCCACCTAATGAAAATAACTGAAGGAGGGTTCAGATATTCTTCATAAGAAAGGACTTATAGAGAAAGATAAGAAGGAAACAAGGCATAGAAGCAGTAATTTAATTAAAAAGAAAAAAAAGTTAAAGAAATTAATAATGATGTCGAGAATTACTTTTCTCCTCCACTTATAGAAATGAAATCAACAAAAGATGATCCACTGGATGACCTTATTTGTAGAATAAGTCTAAATATCAACAAAGTTATTTTCCTGACAGTGCAAAAAAAAAAATGCTTGTTCAAATGTTTTTAGAGAAAGAATGTTTCAGGTAAGAAACATTTACACCGAGAAACAAAAAATGAATTTCTCACAAATTGTCAGATAAGCTATATACTTTCTTCATAATTTGCAAGTACTTTCGTTGTAGGGTCTAAATGACCAATAATGAAGTATATATATATATATATATATATATATATATATATATATATATATATATATATATATATATATATATATATATATATATATATATATATATATATATATATATATATATATATATATATATATATATATATATATATATATATATATTTTTTTTTATGAATGAATTTTCACATCCACTGCCCTTTTTATTTAACAGTTTTCAAAGATTTCATCTTATTTTTTAACTTACATTTTTTTCTTTTTTCTAATTATTAAGAGTTTTAAAAGCGAATTATTTGTTTCTTGCTGTAGTTCTAGTCCCAAAGAATATTAAATAGAATTTTTGTTTCAGAAAAGGTTAGATATATAAATTTATTTTTATTGCACACTTTCTTGTAACATAATAAAAGTTTAATTTTATTATTTAAAAGTAATTAAAGCTATGCAAAACACCAGCTGGAGAGAGAGGAGATCTCCAGCCAGAGCCGGAGTTCCAGGTGTATCACTAATTTAAGCATTGAGACAATCTGTTGTGCAGTTTCCGAGATGTTCTGCACAGAATCATGTTTTAGCTGTAGTGATTTTTCAGAAATAACTGCAAGGAGGGTCTTACCAGTATGACGTGGTAGCTCCAAGTTTCCTTGCTTGTAGCTAATCACTTGTAATAAAATATTGGTTTTGTACCAAAAAAAATAGTTAGACTAGTAGTATTTTGATATGAAAAGAAATTATAAAAATGGCGTATGGTGGTGAAATAAGAATCTTTATTCAAGTGTGCTGCTGTTAATGAGAGAGAATTGCAAAATATTTACCTGCATTTTTTCTATCCTTCGAGCAGCTCCCACAACTTTCATGCCATGTTTTACAAGATCTTCACATATGGCTGCACCAATGCCAGAACTTGCCCCTGTCACCAAAGCAACACGTCCCTTCCATTTTTCCATTGTCATATTTTTTTCATATATTTCTGAAATATTTGATAAATAAAAATTTAGTCTACTCTATAGATGATAAATTTTTTTATAAGATTATTAAAATTTTAATTCTGAGACTTTTCTTAACTTTGAAACTATAAAATAATTACAAAAATTAGAAACTGAAACCCTGGGGTGATTGTAAGGTATGAGGTTATTTTGAGCAATTCTTATTTACCTTTATTGCTTAGGCAACCTATAAAAGGTAACTTTATAGATGTATAAGGCTAGTTAATTTTCAAGAACACAAGAAAAAAAGGGATGGTGTAAACCTATCAAATATTATCTCAAGTGAATACTCTTTCATACAGTTTTAGTGAAAAAAAGAAACTAAACTACACAAAATAATGTCTACAATACCCAGCTATAACTGTAAACTGTTAATGAAACAAATCATGCAAATTTTTTTTAAGACTAGAATCTCTCTCCCATGCACGTACCATTATTGTAAAAATACCCAACTGCAGCAACTAATTTCATACCTTTTTTTAATCAATACAATCTCTATCTCAGTCAGTAGTATATTTTAAGTTAAGGATCTCAAATTATGTGTATACCTAGTAAAATCAGTCATGCAAAATTTTATACTGCAACCACTATTCAAGGAAAATAATAGTAATATTTATTAATTTATACCCAAATCAGTTACAAACTTTTACAACCTTTTCAGAAAGTTTCAATAAACTACTAGAGCTCTGTCATAAAAGAAATAATATTAAAAAATTAACCATATGTGTGTGATATTTTAAAAAATGTTAGAGATGTTTTGAAAGCATTAAATTTTCAAAACCAATATTCCTTGCAGTCACATTTGCATTTGAAGCTAAATAAATGGTAATAGGTGTTTTTATCTTCAGTTTTAATGAAAATCAAAAGATTTTGCTTAGTCATCAAGGATTGAAAATATATTTTCTTTTATGTTTTAAGTTTCTTCATAGTTAGTTTCTTTTTCGTAGATATATGTTTGACAACCAAAGAACAGCAATGTACTCCTAAATTCCTATAAATATATATATATATATATATATATATATATATATATATATATATATATATATATATATATATATATATATATATATATATATATATATATATATATATATATATATATATATATATATATATATATATATATATATTAAGGTTATTTAAAAGTTTTGTATTTTTACAATTAAATATTTTCTATATTAAAAAAATTTCTAATTTATTTCAGTAATAAGTTTTGAGAAACTGAAATGTATATATGGAAGATTTTCAAATTAAAATTTGTACATCAAAAGCTTTTCCATTAAAACAAACAGTAAAATGGTAAGCATTTAAAAAATGTGACATTATTATTATTATTATTATTATTATTATTATTGTGAAATTTTATTTTTTCTCATATATATATATATATATATATATATATATATATATATATATATATATATATATATATATATATATATATATATATATATATATATATATATATATATATATATCCTTTGGTGAGCAAAGGCGAGAGGTCTACCGATCCCCACCAGAGTGTGGGGATAATAGAATCCAGGAACGATTAAATATCGACATTTCACGAAAGTGTGTAAGTCAAAAGAAGTTGGGAAAAAAGAAAATGGGAGTATGTTCCAGATTTTACCAGTAAAATACATGTAAGACTGAGCATAGCGGTTAAGTCTGGGGTCAGAGAGTTGGACAGAGAAAGCATAAGACTGTGTAGAAAGATGTGTCACACGATCCTTACTCAATAGAGATGTGCAATGTGAGAGTCAGAAGAGCATTGTCCATTGTAAAAGCGATAGTATTGAGAGAGTGACGCAACATTTCAACAGGTAAAAAGAGAGTTAGTAAGAGCAAAAGAGTTGATAAAGAGGAAATGCTCTAGACTCCACCTTTGTGAGAAGGTCTGTGTGAGTGGAACCACCCTAGATGTGTAAGGTGTACTCCATACAGGGGCGAATACACACACACACACACACACACACACACACACACACACACACACACACATATATATATATATATATATATATATATATATATATATATATATATATATATATATATATATATATATATATTATATATATATATATATATATATATATATATATATATATATATATATATATATATATATATATATATATATATATATATATATATATAAAATATTGGTGTGTGAAATTCATTATCTTCTTGACATTAATATCTTATCAAGAGGTGATAATTTAATTTTCACTCGAGTAGTAAAGTTATAGGTGAAGCTGTTTTAGGGAGGGAAGGGCAGAAGAAAAGTTGAAAAGGCTTTTAGTTATTGATGTATCAGATGCCAAATTTAGTGAATTGTTTCTGAGTACTGATATGAATCTTATCTCAAATGCTCCACATCTGTAGATGTAATACCCTCTCTCAGAAATGTTTATACACACACATTCAAACATACACAGGGTGTTACAGGGCCTCACCAGACAAACTTGTAGGGCCTATAGGTCATACAGAGAAAATCTTTATATGTTAAGGACCATATACTCCCATCCGCGTCATTTCGGTGTTATGCACATCATGGATCCGTGTGCTCGCCCGTACCGTTAGGATATGAAATATAAAAAGTTGTACACAATACATTTTATTGGAAGGCATGTTTACATTACAATGTGTGTTTAAACTCTGCCCTGCTCCTCATTACATGCCTGATACCGTCACAGCAATGACCGTCCAACTGTGTTGAGCATGGCAAGGTTCTGGGTGATGTGAAACGCATCACTGATACTGGTAAACAGCTGAGCTCTACAGGTAACTAGAATTTCATACACCATACCTTTGACATGCCCCAAAAGATAAAGGTCAACGGGCGTCAGGTCAGATCATGTGAACGCGCGCGGACACGCAACAGGTCCTGCACTTCTAATCCAATGTTCTCCAAAGTCAATGATTATCTGCGCTCACGCATCAACAAAGAAGTGCGCGGAGAAGGCACCATCATTTACACAGCGATGAAGGAACCACCATACAAAGTGCGTACGAGGTGCATAATCATCTGATCCCAGTTACTGATCCCTTTGAAGGTTGTACACATGCAGATTTGTATTCCCTCAGAACCCTCCATATGGACAGATGACTTACCTCCATAACTTGCGCCACGGTACACGTGATGGATGACTGAGCCTCGCTGAATCTCTCGACCACGTCATCTTCACACCATGCCTTCCATCGCCAACATGCTGATGACGAAGGTTGCCCCTTTCCCGCAGGCTGCGATGTATTGCAGCAAAGGTATTGTGGTGTTGATTTCTCCCGTTAGGGTAACGTTGCTCGTAGATGCGACCATCCAGCCTCTCTTCCATTTCCCCTAGCCTCACCGTAACACATTATCATGTCCGTCAGTTCATGTAACTCGTAGTCCATCTTTACTGCTACCCGCACAACACAACGCGAACATACCAGTACGCACACGAAACAGAATAACAACAAATTGGGACTATGTACGTTTTGTGCACCTCGCCCGATGCGCAGAACTCCGAGACGACGGTTGAGGGTATATGTATGTCAACAAAAAATGTTAATATCTGTATTACCTATCGGTACTACGAATATGTCGATGAGATCCTGTAACAATATATATATATATATATATATATATATATATATATATATATATATATATATATATATATATATATATATATATATATATATATATATATATATATATATATATATATATTATATATATATATATATATATATATATATATATATATATATATATATATATATAATATATAATATATATAATATATATGTAAACTTTAAAATATATAGGAACTATCATTGATTAATCTAATAATTAATCAAGCATTTGAATATATTAATAGGATTAATTTATACAATTGCCAGAGCCATATTTTATAATGCGTTCTAAATTGTGAATGTGTCATTCGTCCTTACTGAAAGTGTAAAAATCATTAATTAAAAGGTAATTACTTATAAATTCGTATGTAAAATTAAATTTATAGTACCAATACAGTTTAAAGTACTAGTAAATACTTATTGTGAGTACTGTTATTTTTAAGTTATTCTTTATGAGTTTATTTTTATGAATAATAATAATAATAAATGTAATTATATAAATAAAATCTAGGTACAAACTAATTAGTTTTATTTTCACTGTCTGTACCACACAAGCGACAACTTCTCTTTAAAAAAAAAAAAATAATAATAATAATTTGTAGCATCATTATGCATCTTCGGAAGACATGACCTTGTAATTTTTGTTGTTGTTATTTCTTTATTTTGCAAATTATCCTTACAGATAATAATTATTCTCAAAAACTTAACATTGATAATTAATCATTATTATTATTATTTTATGTTAAATTATTCTAAAATAGTTATAGTTAATAGCTTCAAATTCAAGATAAAAAGTCACTTCACATTTTTTTCTACTAAAATGAGCTTCAGAAGGAATTGTATTTAGAACTTTGTAATAGAATCCTATCCACTCAGAAAGAGTGTCCTTTATTGTCCAAAGACCTCTAAAGTTGAAGGCTTACATCCTTCACAGTGGTTCAAAGTATAAGAGTCATGAACTCCTCATCTAAGAGTCCTTTTGATTTTCTTTTCCCTTCAGAGGTAGAAAGAAAGTATCTCCTCCCAAGATTGTTTTCCTGAGGCCATCTTTGAATTTATTATCTAGAATTTGAATTTTCTTCTAACTATATAATATTATTATTATTATTATTATTATTATTATTATTATTATTATTATTTTTTTTTTTTTTTTTTTTTTTTTTTTTTTTTTTTTTTTTTTTTTTTTTTTTTTTTTTTTTTTTTTTTTTTTTTTTGATTTTTTTTTATTTTTAATATTATATATATATTATATATTATATATATATATATATATATATATATATATATATATATATATATATATATATATATATATATATATATATATATATATATATATATATATATATATATATTATATTTGATAAATATTGACTCTGGATTTCTCGTGTCTCAGGATATTTAACTTGGGTTAAAATTGTTCTTCAAAATGACACAAATTACACATTGCAAACTCTAATATTTGAATATTAGAATTACTAGAAATACATAAACACTACACATTTTTAAGTGATGGTATTAAGAAGTAGAGTTTATAAAATTGTGCCTAACACAATAAGTATGAAGTAGTTTAGGGTGAGTTCTGCACCACCTGCCATATCTTTGCAGTGAATCGCATGAGAACATACAGAAGGCAAAAGGTATAATTTGATCAAAGTTGTGATATCACCAGAATGCTCCCCAAAAAATCTCATAGAATAATGGAGGTTGGTTTAGTTAAATTTCCCTTGTTGGTTCTTCACTTGCATTCAGATTATGTAGCAAACAAATGAACTTTCACACAAAGCATTAGCATAAAAAATCCAAGCTCTCGTACAAAACTTATCAAAATCGAATACCAATATTGGAAGATTGTCATGATTCTGACCTTCGATCCTTCACTGGTTTAGCACATTCCTATGTTATTTGTTTTTTTCCGTAAATCTAGGCATTAATAACAAATAATCATTGGCCAGTTATAAAGTATGACAATAGTAGGATAGAAAATACATTTCTTATAACACAGTTTTTTTAAAAATTTTATTATTTGCAAATTTCTTATTCAATTTAAGAGAAAAATGTCAGAATCTTCTTTTAAAAAATAAAATGAAAAAATGTTCTTCTACGAGTTCCTCGTCAGTTTGATTACTTAATATCGAGTTTCAGAACTCCTCTTGGTGCAACTATCATATCAAGGACCTGAAATAAAAATCACATTTTTAGTTTTCATATCTTCAGTAACTACCGTGGCTCAAACGGTAGAGTGATTGACTCACTTGGGGTCCTAGGTATATACTACCTAGAAAAGTTCCTCTCCTAGAATAGGGCAATGCCCGAGAGATGTGAACTTTTAAAATAAAAAAAAAAAAAAAAATAAAAAAACTGATAAATTATAGAAATTCATCAGTATAAATTATAATTGAAAAGTATATTTTTTGTAATAAAAGATGTTTCAGCTTGAAATTTTAAGACTTTTTAAGATGTTATTGACTTCCTCAGTTAGAAATAAAATCTTTTCTGCAAATAGTTATTTAATGATGGTTCCTCGTCTGATTTTTAAGTCAGTCCAAAAATTATGTCAGATCAGAATTTGAATCCATGTCCAAGTTTTTGCAAATCTTATTTTTTAGTTTTAATATTTAGTTTTTCCTGAATATTAATATGCAAATACAAAGTCAACTAGATCAAACTACATCAGAGATTGGTGAAATGGAATCCCTTATGGAAACATCCTAATATCTTTCATTCTATAATTAAAAATGATCTTTACATAAAATGAGCTCCAAAAAAATAATATTATATTTTGTAGCTCTTTGCATCTGATTGTGTGATTTTGTTGATCCAAATTCTTTTGGTGACTGTTAAAATGAGTTAAGGAAGCATTACATTCAAGATTTGAAATGGTCAGAAAGACGTGGTTTAAATAAATGCATCCAATACCATCATCTTTCCAAGACATCATCCAAATGATGGTGCTCAGATAACTTTGCATGGGAATGAAATCACTGTTACTCAAAAGCTTTATATTTTGATCAAAGGTCACTTAAGAATGTATATGTTAAGTATATTAAAGATGAAGCAGAGAATGCCATGGTACTCTTAAAAAATTTGAGGTATAAGAATTGGGGAGTAGATAAAAGAATTCTGTTGCATCTTTTTAAAACATATTTTTTTTGCTGAGTCAAGAATAAGTTATGTTATTAAATTTCCTGTAGAGTTTTAGATTCTAAAACTTTAGAAAGAATAAAAGTCGAAGAAGAGGACAGTAAAGGGTTGAGAAGGGTCCCCATTTTTCTACAGGAAAGGAAGGTCATAGTTGAAAAACGGACAAAATAGTTCAAGGCATTGTTAATGTTCAGAACCCCATGTTTTGGGAAGTGCAAAGTTTTGAAAACTGCAGGAGGGATACCATCAGGACCATATGACTTGGTGTCAAGCTCAGAGAGATCCCATTTTATAAATATGTATATAATATGCACTTACCTCCATGTAAGGTGGAGCTGAAAGAATTTGGGAAACTGAATGTGCAATATCTTCTGATTTCAGACTTGTGTTTAATTCAAAAACTTGTTTAGCAAATTCTGGGTTCTCTGTAATTTGATTTACGAACTTCGGTTTTTACCAATCCTGGACTGACAACCTGCCAATGATATTTGTGAAATATAATAATGTTTTTGTATTAGAATAGTAAGGTGCCTAAAAGAAATAATATAATTAGAATTACCGATAGTTTTATTCCAGAATTAGCAGCCTGAAGCTCTTGCCTCAAACCTTCAGAAAGGGCTCGAACAGCAAATTTGGTTCCTGTGTAAAAGTGAGATGATCCAAGGGGAAGAACTTGGTGAGCAGCAATACTGAGAATAATGTATTAAATTGTCAGATACATTGTAATGTAATGTTATTATCTATAATAGATTGCATTGGTTTCTCTTTATAAGGAAAAATATTTAATAGTTTTATTTAAAAAAAAAATAAGTTTATAATAATAGGGAAAAATAAATGACTTGTTAATTTTGGATTTGAATTTTCTTCATAAATTCTGTATTGTGCAATGTAATTTAAAATGAATCTAAAAATATTACTACTGCTGCTATGGAAATATTAATAAAATAAAATACCTAATTATATTGTTCTTACCTGCTAATGTTTATTATATGACCATCATCTAAACCTCTTTCCTTTAGAGAATTCACCGTCAGTTTTGAGCAGAGACAGAGGGCGATCACATTTCACATTACTAATTTGACGCCATTCTTCTGGCGTTCCATCTACAAACATGAAACAGGATATAAAATTTACAGAAAATATTTTTCGTTTACTATAACAAGTATGTATAATCTAAGTATATGCAGAATTTTTTTAATTTTAATTTATCAGTAATCTTGTTGCAGTATTATTGTCGATTGTATTAACATTTTCAGTCTTAAGTTTTATTTTATTTAACAAAAAATAGTTCTTATAGCAATTTATCATAATATTCTAATTTATAATTCTGACCCCCTCCATATACTCAAAAATTAATCAGTATCTCTTAACATTTTTTAAAGTCATTCATGTTATTTTTAAAATAGTTTTGAAATTACTAAGATCTTACTTAGTAAATCCAATCCACATCCTACCATTCCGGCATTATTGACACAGACGTCAACCCCTCCAAAAGTTTCTTTGATTTTGTCAAATAAATTATAAATATCTTCATCTTTTGTGACGTCACACTGTACGGGCAGGAAGGTTCCTTTTTCATTCTTTAGTATATATATATATATATATATATATATATATATATATATATATATATATATATATATATATATATATATATATATATATATATATAT
>SEYY01012002.1:0-20533 GCA_009176605.1 Armadillidium nasatum | reverse complement strand
TATTAAGTTTACTTTAAATAGAAGTTATGTTTTTTTTCTTTTTCTCTCTTTTTATGATTAGAAATGTTGTAAATATAGTGTATCCTTCCCTTTCCGGTGAAAATAGGTAGTTTATTAACGTCTACTTAATAAACATTTGGAATAATTGTATAGATTTAGAATCAGTTATCGTACTCTTAAAAATTAAAAAGTTGGGAACTAGTTAATAAGAAATTTGAAAGTCACTTTGTTAGAAGAAAAGTTTACCAGATTATAGTCTCTAAATATTATATGAAGAATATTAAATATTATATTATGAATTATATATCATTATATTTTTTATACATATATCGTCTTATTTTATGTTGCTTAAAGGAAAGTTAGATAATTGTGAAGACACGAGGAAAGTTGTCTTGGTAGGTCTTGCAGAGGATATGCCTTGTGTGCTTTCCAAATTCTTGGCCGATTAAGTTCAAATAAGTTAGATCTCTAAGGAGAAACTTATGTCAAGCTGCCGTTGTGACTATACTTATAATAGCGCTTATTATAAGATACTCAGGGACCAATTAGTTAAACTTTTTTTCGTTCTAAAATCAGTTATTTAGAATCGAAAGGTTTCAGATCTAGATATTATTCTATTTATTCATATTATTTATATTATAATAAATTTTCCCTTCATATTCTTTAGAAAACTATTATTTAAGTGTGTTAACTTGTCTATTCCAGATTATTATATCTAATTAACTAAATTCTTATTATTAAAATTATGGCTTCTTTCAAATAATTCTGCAAAATTTAACGTAACAAAAGCGAAAGCCATTTTTCCTGAAACTTTTTTTAGGATCTTGACTAAAAATCTAGATGACAAAGAAAAATGGCCAGTCAACATTCAGATGTTAATAGAGGATAAAAGAAAGAATATATTAGGCGGAGATCTTAAACCAGAATATTTTAAGGGAAAAGAAATCCATGTTTCTATCATCAATTTAGAAGAAGATGACACTACAAGCGTACCATTGAAAGAAGTCCTATTTAAATTATTTAAGTTATCTAGGAAATCAAACATTAAATATACAATATATATAGAATATAGTAATCATGATCTAGATAAATTAAGATTAGATGTTGATTATAAAGGTTTGTTAAAAAGGAAGACTGGTGGAGATTTATTTTTATAAATGAAGGGTCTAAAGAAGTTCAAATCCCTGTTAAAGTTCCTTTACCAAGTTCAAAAAAACTTTGGATTAAAAAGAAATAAGTCAAAGTCATAAAGTTCTAATAAAGTTCAATAAGCCAAATAAATATAGTCATGAAGAACTATTTACGTCTACAAAAGTCATTCGAATTACCTTCAAGACCTATCTCACCACTACCCCCTTCTCCTAAATCTTCTATTTCTTCTTTATCTTCTCGTTAATTTTAAGAATTGTATATACATTTTTTTTTATTTCTTGGACGAACAAAATTATTTGTGAAAGTTATAGTTGTCTTCTCTGACGAACAAATTATTTGTGAAAATTATAAAATATCTTCTTGAAAAATAATTTCATTGTTAGTTTTAAGAAATTTTTGACAAATAAACATTGTATGATTTACTTCTAAGTTTCTTTTTTTTTTGGAAAATGTACATTTTAAGAAAGGAGTAATATAAAATATTATTATATTTATTTAATTTTAATGTACATTTTCGAATAAAAAACAAACTTGGAAGAGTTAAATAAATTATTATTTTTGTACTTCACATATATATATATATATTATAAGATTTATAAATTATAACAATTGACATATTTAAACTTTAATATTTAGTTTTTAAACTTCGCAATTTATTATTATTTCGGTAGAATACTTAAATCTTGTAACTATAAAAGGAAGCGAAAATACTTAATAAGAGGTCAGAAGACCTACGGTCTTCTCGGGAGAGGAAGTAATTTCTCTTCTTAAAACTGGATGTTGTAGAACTTTCGGTTTTCCTTTTGGATCGTTGTAGAACCCTCCAAATAGAACGGAGTTGTAGAACTCTTAGTTCTTTCTAACTGAATGTTGTAGAACTTTCAGTTTCCCTTTTGGATCGTTGTAGAACCCTCCAAATAGAACAGAGTTGTAGAACTCTTAGTTCTTTCTAACTGAATGTTGTAGAACTTTCAGTTTCCCTTTGGATAGTCTGTAGAACTCATCCAACGTAGTATAGTAGTAAAGCTCTTAGAATTTAATCATCCCCTTGAACTAAATGTGTCCCTTTAAATATAATAACTAATACTGTTAACATTAACCATTGCCTTTAACATAGCTTGTCACGCTTACCATTTATTCCTTTGTGTATAGCCCTTTTAATGTCTGTTTGTTTAATATATTTGTTACTTAAACTTAAACCCCTTTTAACTAAGCTTGTTATTTAAATATTATTAAAATTTCTTATTTAAATACTGTACCTTGTAATGATTTAAAATGCCATTTACCTTTTGTATATATTTTTATAAAATTAAACTTATTAAACTTCTTTTTGTGTTTCATTGGAATCATACACGCTTGCGAAATAGTTTCTTCACTATCACTTATTTTTATTTTTGAAGTATTCTCTTAACCCTTTATCATTAAACACTAACTATACAACAGGGTAAAGATACGAATACTTTCAATATATAATATATATATATATATATATATATATATATATATATAATATATATATATATATTATATATATATATATATATTATATAATGGTACACTTCGGTTTGAGCCAGCACCATATCTTAAAAACTACTGAACTTACGTAAAAAGTTACTTTTAAATCGAAAAAAAAGTTTTTTTTTTTTTTTTTTTAAAAAAAAAATTGTGTTTTAATAAACGACAAGTGATGACGTAAGAAACTTAAAATTGGTGTTAAACGAACATATGTCTAGGGGCTCTGCCCCCCGTACCCCCGACCCGTGAGTGATGATGTACTGTAGACAACTTTTCAGAAAAGGAGTATGTGAATTAAACAAATCATTTATATATAGAGTAAATAATACTGGTCCCAGGATAGAGCCTTGTGGCACACCAGTCATTACTAGCGATAGCTTAGAGTGTGTTTCACCCAATTTTACATACTGAGGCCTTTAAGTTAGGTAGGATCTAAACCATTGCAATGGGTTTCCAACAATGTCCACAAATTCATTTTCCTTTAAAAGAATGTCATGGTCAATTGAATCAAATGCTTTAGTACAATAATAAAACACAAGATGAATTTTCGTCGATTTTTCATAAATTTTTCCGTTAGGCACACAAGAGCTCAGATGTTGATCTTCCTTTTCAGAACCAACTGATAATCTTGAGAAGGTTATTTGAATTAAGTAGCCAAATAGTTGGTTTAATATTCATTTTTCAAATATTTTACTAATAGTATGAGTGATCGATATCGGTCTATAATTCAGGGATTGATCTATCTATCGGTTTGACTTGGAATTCTGTTGGCGGCGGTTTGTTTACCAATATTTACAAAGTGGTTATTAAGTTTCGGCAATTTCTTTTTGTTCGTTTATTATTTTAACATTTACATTTAATTCTTTTATATTATTGCTATTTTCTGATTTCTTGGTGTTGATTAAGTCGTTGATTAGGCCCATGTTTTTTAAGAGTCGCTAAGAGCGTCATTAAATTTATTAACGTAGAATTTCTTTTTTGTTTTTTAAGGACATTTTTAATTGTTTATCAAAGTTACTATATAATTGAAATGGTATAATTCCTTCTTTATAATTCCGGTAGAGTTTATGCTTCTGATTTATCGAATTTTACCAGGTGTCATCCAAGGTTTTGAAATCTTTTTGGTCTAATTTTTTGTTTATCGGAAATGATCAATGTACACTGTAATAGTTTAAAAAATGTTAAATTTTAATCAAATTTGCTCATTTTGAATGAATGAAAAGTCAATGCTGTTTACCTTATTTACAAACGCTCTCTTGTTGTTCTCGTTATATATTCTATATTTTACGGTTGTAAGGGTTCGTGTTTTAGAATATTAAATTTCACAAGACAGGGATAATGGTCTGAAATGTCAGTCTTAATTACAAAAGATTTGATATCACAATCAGATTACCCCATACGTGATCAGTAAAGTGGGGTTTCTATCCTCAATGTTTTTGGGCGTGTAGGTAGGGTTATGTAGTTGTAGGCCGTTTGACATCATTACGTTGGAAAGTGCGTTGTTCCTGAAAGGAGCTAAGATTACAGTAATATTGAAATCACCGGCAATTATCAACTTTGTGTTGCGTAATTGTGTTTGGATAACAGACTCAAGAGAATTTATGAATTCATTTTTTGACGCATTAGGAGGCCTATATATCCCAACGACTGTTATTTTAAAGGAACGTTTTCAAGACACCAGTATTTAATGTCATCTTTTAAAAATAGAGGTTGTTCACAAAAATGTTAGTGTCCTGCACAAGGTGAGTTCCTTATATCCTGAAGGAATACACGTTTTATTATGTTCATTTAAAATGTTCGCTCAATACGACGCAGTCATGGTTAATGTTGATAGCTTAAAGGTTAAGGAATCGTCATAATTTTTTGAAGGCTTCTTAAGTTGTAATAATGAAAATAATTTGATTCATAGGGTATTATTTTTAAGGGAATCTGGATAGACATATTTCGATTTTACAGAGGGATTGGTAATTACGTTTTCGTCCCAATTACTGTCCGTATCCTAGTTGATATGATATCGAAGGGTATAATTAAAAAATAATATAATAATATAAAAAATAATACAATAATAATAATAAGAATAATATATTAATAATAATAATAATAATAAAAATAATAAATAATAATAATAATAATAACAATAATAATAAAATGCCAATAATAAGACGATTGATGGACATAATAGTAACTTGAAGTATGTATGGTACAATATCACACAAAATTTAACTAGGGTTATTTGAAATTATAGCAGAGGTAAAAGAAGTAATTATATAAGTGCCCCATACGTACAGTTAGAGATAACAAGTGCCTAGTGATAACAACATAATATAGTAGCGAATAATATTAATGATATTGTTATATAATAATAATATATAATAAAAAAAAAAAAAAAAAAAAAAAAAAAAAAAAAAAAAAAAAAAAAAAAAAAAAAAAAAAAAAAAAAAAAAAAAAAAAAAAAAAAAAAAAAAAAATTAATAAAATAATAATAAAAATAAGAAGAAAGTAATAATAATAAAAATAATAATAATATATAAATAATAGCAATTATTAAAGTAGTAACATGATATTAATAAGCAATGATAACAGTAACAATAATAAATCTGTAACAATAATAATAATAGTAATAATAATAATAGTAATAATGATAATGATAATAATAATTTTAATAATAATAGTAATAATAATAATAATAATAATAATAATAATAATGCTTAGAAAGCACAGTTAAGCCACACATATCAATTGTAGTTAGTATCGTAGTTTTTTCTTCTTCTAAATACTAACCACTTCCTCTACTCTTTCCATTCTTCGCCCTTGTGGCTTAAAAGTTGGAGATCATTGTGTCACAGTTGGGTCCAGAGGTACCTGTAAGGAGATCGGAGGTCTTGTTGGCCCCTATTATAGACAAAAAGAGGTTAATAAATGATCAATTTAATTATACATTATTATTTAAGGTTTCGTTCAATTCACTATTATTGTACATAACAATATTCACGCTCAAAGATTTTTTTTTTTTTTATAATCTTGAATAAATAGTTGTAGAACTTTAATAACTTGAATAAGGAAGTTAATGTATGAGAGGTTGCATTGATTTTCCTGAGTTTGAAGACTTGAGTGTGATACTGGTCTGATAGTGTGTGAACTAGTTGGAGTTAACTGGATAGTAAGGATCCTCGCGGATAGACGACCTTCTTCCATTTTTCTCTCTTATTGCTCGACGTCCATCACAGTCTAGGAACACCGTCACTAGGGGGTAAGTCAAACTCTCTATTCTATTGTATATGTGGGATGCATAGTGGGTAGGGCAAAACTGTTCGGGGCCAAGCGCCAAAATTTATGGAACATACTAAATGTAAACTTGTCCCTCCTTACACACATCTTTTGACTCTTCAATCCTACGTTCTTGCTTGGCGGGCAACACTCTCCCCCACAGCGAGACAGGACCGAAAGGTCGTACAAGAAACTGAGGGAGAGCTTACCAACATAGCTCCCAACCAAAGGTTTTATGATTTATTTTCTTTGATTTCGTTATTTAATAATTTATAATTATTATTTTTATATTAAATTATGTGATTTACGTTTATTTATTGATTTCTAATGTATCAGTCGTTATAAATCATTTATGAGTTATATTTTAATATTTATTATTTTTTATGATTTGTACAATTTTAAACGACTGACGTACGATGCTTTTTTTTCTTTACGTTTTAATGTTTTATTCATTTTTATTGATTGTTTTGTTAAATTGTCTATGAAATATTTTTATTTTGTAAGATTATATATTTTATTATATTATAAATTTCTTTATTATCATTTAGAAACATTTTATTAGAATAGTTATTCCATATTTTTAGAAAATGGATCTATTGAGTTTACGCTATTTGTATTATTATGTATTTCATTAAATAGCAGAAAACATGTATTATTGTTTATACTATACTTATTTCTTATTCGGACGAAGTTCTGGAAGAGGATATATAGACTTCGTTTTCACCATCGAGAGAGACCTCTGAAACTCCTGATCTTTAGATGGGAGATATTTCTTTGCTATAAGGTGGGAAATCCTCAGCTTTTACTGCTTATCATTGGATAAAGGTTTGGCTTTACGTCTATTGTTTATCATAAGATAGACGTGTAAACTCTTATCAAAGGTTTACGACCCAAAGTTCTTGTCGCTTATTATTGGACAGAGCTTGTAAATGCGTATAAAAGATTTAAACTATTTTTTTTAGACGATGCATATAAATGATCGTTTGTATTAATTCCCTAACAGATTCCAATATGAAAACCTGTTATTTTATTATTATTCATTTTTATGTGCTCTTCATCAACGTTGGACATCGGCACATGCACATCTATTTTTAAGTATAATGAGATTTTCAGCATCAACAGTACCATGGAACCATTTCTATATTAAAACTTCAAGCAAGAAATCAGAAAACATCGCAAGTAATATTATATTTATATGATGGAGAATATTTTACAGTCCTTTAAAAATTGGATTATAACACCCTCTGGAAATATTGATGAGAGCAAAACATTTATATCAAATGGATAATTTCAACTCTTGACACCTCCGTCTTAAATAAAGTCGTTGTTGTATGAAAGAAAGGGCAGATCATAAATATATGTGTAACACTCAGTCTGACATCACAATGGTGAACATAATTTAACATTTGATCTCTCAAAATAATGAATATTCTCAAACAATGGTGTTCCAAGGCGCAATCTTGACAGAACTACTTGTTCTCTTCTATTTAATTTGTAAGTATCACTCCAATTCTGGATCAATGGTTTAATTGCTGGTAACCATCCCCTACACCTGTTCCATTGACTTTGCCATGTCTGACTGCATATTTGAGATATTTTATTTTTAAATTCTGATAAGGAGATGTTTATATTAACTGGCATTCCAAGGACAGCTGATTCTTTTGCTGCAATGTCTACTCTATCATGCTGTTTAATTCCCACATGCCCTGGAATCCATATAAGTAAAATTTTCTTACGGGTTCAATTTACAAAAATTCCTTATCTTATAAATTAAATAATGGATGTGAAGTATTACTTTTAAGAGCCTGAAATACTGAATAAGAATCAGTAAAAATCGCCAATTTATAGTGAGGTTTAGAATTAAAGAAAATTAAGGATCTATATATCGCATATGCCTCAGCAGTAAATACGGAGCTATAATTGGGTAAATTATATTGAAATATATGATCATTGTAAAGAAATGCACATCCAACCTCATTATTTATCTTGGAACCATCTGTAAAGCTTATATTGTAATTTTGTATCTGTAAAGCATTAATCTTTTCTAAAAATAACAGATTATAAACTTCATGTGAAGTTGTACGTTTTTCATACTTCACAAAATCATCATCAAATGTCAAATTTATGTGGCTATCATCAATTATTATAGGAATTTTTGCTAACTTCTGAATAGGAAGATCATATTCCTCCATTAAGCATTTCAATCGACCAACACATGGCAACTGATAAGGTCTATTTTTAAAGAAATCATAAATATAGTAATCATTATAAAATTTACTTACTGGGATGATCATACCTATAAAGTCTGCTGGAAATATAATTAAGTCCTAATAATTTACGTCTTATATTTAATGGCATCATATGAGCATCTGCCTCCAGGAAATCAACTCTTGTATATTTTAGAGCTCCCACTGCTTGTCTTATGCCTTGATATTGGAGTCGATCCAGTTTCAATGAATTGCTTCTCTGATATGTGAGTCATAGATGAAACTTCCATAATCTATCTTTGATCTGACAATTACCTTATACAGATATAGTAATAAATCTCTGTCAACCCCATAAATATTACTACTAATATATCTCAATAATAATAAGGCTTTTTCACTTCTTTGTGTTAATTCCTTTACATGACACTTCCATGTTAACTTACAGTCAAAATTTAAACCTAAGAACTTGTGTAGTTGTGTATTCAATTTCTGAACCACATAAGGTATATGGTCATAGGGCCTTTTTGTAAGTACCATAGCTTTTGTTTTTTTTGGAGAAAAATTTAAACCCCACTCCTCAGACCACTGGGAAACAACTCCAAGTGCATTCTTGTATTTTTTCAAGAGCTGTATATAAATCTGAATCTGATACCCATAAAGCGCAATCATCTGCATATAAGGAGGTAGCGAATATCTGAATCACATTCTCTAAAAACATCTTTTATCAAGGAAAATAAGCATGGACTCAGAACACTACCCTGTGGTACACATCCAAATTCCATATTCAAATAATTCTGACTGTGAATTTCCAATCTGTACCCAAATTTTTCTATTTTGCAGAAAATTTCCTTATAAAAACTGGAAGATTTCCTCTCAGTCCCAAATCATGAAGTTTTAATAAAAGTCCATGTAATCCAAACTGTATCATAAGCTTTTTCAATGTCTAGAAAAACAGCCACCATATATTCATTTTTTAAGAAAAGCCTCCTGTATACTACATTCCAAAAATAAAAGACTGTCTGTTGTAGAAAAATTCTTCCTAAATGCACTTTGATTAGGTGAAAGCACATTATGTTCTTGTAAATATAATAAGAGTCTTTTTTAATACCATTCTTTCCATTTATTTGATGTCTGTCAAGTTAGCAAAAGATTTTAGCTAAAGTTTTTTTTTTAAGGACAAACTTCAGGGGACAAATAGGACAGACAACCACAGTGTAAAAATAAATAAATAAGAAATAGTAAAATATAAGTTTAAAAATATAATAAATTTAACGAATACGGTGCTATACCCAAATCGTCATCAGGAAAAGCATCGATATGCAAGCTATTTTTTAATTTTATTATTATAATAATTATGAATATATTTTTTTAATTTTTAATATATTATTTTAGTAGATGCATGGCAAACGAACATTTATCTATGGGGGGCCCCCCATACCCCCGACCCGTGAGTGATGATATATATATATATATATTTTTAAAATTATATTTTAATTCTTATTTATTTATTTATTTTTACACTGTGGTTGTCTCTGTCCTATTTGTCCTCTGAAGTTTGTCCTTAAAAAAAATCTTTTGCTAACTTGACAGATGTCCAAAATGGTGGGTATATATGAATTTTAGATCAGCTTAGAACTAAGCCTAACTGACAGTTTTATAGTTTATGTTGGTTCATTGCATGTCACATGTGTAATTAGTTAAGTTTACTAAACATATGTAGGGCTTAGTTTAATTTTATCTTACTTCACATGAAGAAATTGATAACTAGAGATAGACCTAGTCTTTATTTATTTTGACTGGGATAGTCTCGATATGCCTGTGTGACTTCTAACTGTCTTTATTTTTCTTATGTTCTTTTGATACACTGAGAGTATTCAAGTCGGGGAGTGGAAAAAGTATTCCATACGTTACTGGTAAAGAACCTACATCAGTGGTGAGCACAGTATTTAGTCAAGGAACAGCTAGGGGAGATGTGACCACATGAAAGACATTCTATTTAATGCATATTTTATTCTTAATTTTATTTAGATTGTTGTAGAAAAGTTTCTTCTTATAGATCTCATTGACTGCAATGAATTTGTATAAAATTGTTTTCAACTCAATCAAAGTTGATGACTATTACTATACTTTTAACTTTGTTTTTCAATTTAACAGATATAATTTTTATATAACATCAAAACTTTACGGCAATTAAAGAAAGATTTTACTTTTCAAATTCCTCGGATTCAGAAGAGGAGGGACTGAGCAAGTAAGTTAAAATTGTCAAAGTAATTATTTGGATTTTAAATTTCAACAATATTTGATTCTCATAAGTGAAACCCATTAAAATATAATGAATTAGTATTAAAATACTTAAATAAAAGAAATGATAAATTTAATAAAACATAAAATACGGTAATTTGTTTCCATTAACAGTATAAAAAAAAAAAATTTTTTTTTTTTTTTAGAAAAAATAAAAATAAAATTAGGTGCTTTTAAAATGTAAGAATTTCCTTAAATAAATCAAATGAGTTTTATATAGTTATATATATATATATATATATATATATATATATATATATATATATATATATATATATATATATATATATATATATATTATATATATATATATTATATATATTATATTTATTTTTATTTTTTTTTTTTTTTTTTTTTTTTTTTTTTAATTAAAGGCAGTGATGTAAATTAGAGTAAATTATTTATTAAATAAAATATTAAATTAAAGTAATTAAAAAAATTCTTATTAATTAAAATAAATTCATGAGAAATAAAAAAAAAATTCATCCAGGGAAAACAATAAATATTTGCTTATTATAGTTACTCCTGACTGTCTTGGAGATAAACTCAACATTCTAGATCTTTTCATTTCCAATCCTTCTCCTTAAATTGTTAACCTCTGTCCTTCCCAGGATTCCTGCGATCACATTTTAATCTGTACCCCATTCTATCTCGAGTTTTCTGCAAGATAGGAGCCCATCTATTGTGCAGAAGCATTTGTGGCATTTCAATGACGCTAACTAGTCTGACTTGTGGTCATATTTCTTTGATTTCCTTTTGAAGGATTATTGCTTCCAAAGGAGGGATCCTTCCGAGTGTGCAAAGCACATGGAGGCATACATTCCATGTTTTTTCCCTTCAACTAAACCTAGCAAACCTTGGTTTAGCTTTGCTTGTTCTCATGCTATTTGCTTCATGGATTGTACATTCAGCAATTACTGTCGTCTTCAAACTCTAGGAACTTAGGCAACATTTTATCTGTGAATCATGCATAATCTAGAACACCAAAAACTGATTTCTCTATAGAAAGTGAAATATTATTTCTGATTTCTCTTCAAAGAAATTTTCAAAAAATGTCTTAACTCTTAACTTTGCTCCTTTCTCTTTTCCTCCTCAAGTATCTTCTAACAGCACAACAGCTGTTTTGCCTTCTACTAAAGCTGAACTCTTCACTTAAACCGTAGGCAA
The DNA here is from genome assembly GCA_009176605.1 of Armadillidium nasatum. Classification (NCBI taxonomy): domain Eukaryota; kingdom Metazoa; phylum Arthropoda; class Malacostraca; order Isopoda; family Armadillidiidae; genus Armadillidium; species Armadillidium nasatum. The sequence goes on along the minus strand of SEYY01012002.1, from coordinate 8,924 downwards.
TTCTGGAGTTATTCCTCCTCCTCCAATCGCAATCATTTATTTTAGGGTTAATGGGATTTCTTTAAAAGATGCCATTTCTAATCTCCCTCAACGTAACTAAAAATGAGTAGTCTTTATGGCATCCATCCTGTGGTGTTCAAAACTCGTTCTTCTGAGCTTAACGCTACAAAGGTATACGGTCTTGATGGTATCCCTCCTTTGGTTCTCAAAATTTGTGCTGTTAAGCTTGCACTCTGGTTTGGTAAATTATTTTATTTGTCTTTCTACTTCGACTTTCCATTCTTACTGGAAATGGCACACATTCAGCATGTGCAGAACAAGGGGGACTCCTCTCAACCCTTTAACTATCGTTGTAATTCTTTAAACTAAGTTCTTTCTAAAGATTTTAAATCTATCTACAACAGGAAGATTTGGAACCATTCCAATTCTTCTTATTTTATCTCTGATCTGAGATAAAGAAAGCTGTTTTGGTGATCTTTCTTTTCTCTCTCTCTTGTTCCTCAGCTCTTCGGCATTTCAGTGAGTCTCTTGCTGTTTTCCTTGACATATTGAAGGTCTTTGATTTCTAAACTTCAATCTGATTTAATTTCTGGTCGATCCATAGAAGCAGTTGTTGACGGCCACCATTCATCCTTTCAATCTGAAAAAATGGTTTTATTCAGGGTTCTGCCCTTTTCTCAATTTTCTAATTTTCATTAATGGCCTTCTCCCTATTACCTTATCACCTACCCACTACCATGTTATCGACTCCTCCCTTTAATACTTTCATTTTGAAAGGAGGGTAACCCTTAAGCAACTCTGATCTTTCTAAAACTTCTAATTAGAGCAGAGAGAACATGCATTTTAAATGCCTCAAAACTCAGTTCCTCCATCTTTCTACTCGATGCAACCTTCCTTATATATATATATATATATATATATATATATATATATATATATATATATATATATATATATATATATATATATATATATATATATATATATATATATTGACCTATTGACCTCGTCTTCTAACTTATATCTGCTTCAACAGTTTAATCTTATTTGAAAATGTTGATTAAATTGTTGAATTCAATAATAATGAATATTGTGACGGTCCAGTTCTCTTGAAAAGGGGCTGTTAGAGGAAAACCCTTGTTCCCCTTAAGCCCCAATGTGTATTACATGTATAATATTTTACTTCAGTTAAAAATACAATAAGTTGCTACAAAAGTATCCAAACTCTAGTACTATTAATGACAGTACTTATTATGCTAGTAACTGTTAGAGTTATTAACCTAACGTATATGTTCTATTAGTACTCTATGAATGTTTTCTTTGTTATCATTCAGTAAAGACAATGTCCCATTATTTAGACTTCCTATATGATAATATTTATAGTCTCATTCTATCTTGTGCATTGTACTATGTGATATACATGTAAATAAAGGCATAGATAAGAGTATCTTTCTTTCTGTATGTCAAGCCCTATGTAGTACTATCATTTATGTTTTCGCCATCATGCCAAATAATATGCCAACAGTAACAGTAACAAACTTCAATAATACTAAAAACAATAATAACATTTACACTAATAATAGTAATTTGAATTTCAATATTTTATTTAGAAATACAATTACAGATTATACGTGTTTCAATATGTCCTATTCTACTAGATACTATAATAATAATTAGTTAGCTGTACATTACTCTGAAAAGGGGCTGCTAAGGGGATACACATTGGCTTCCATTGAACCCCAAAGTTTAGTTGATAAATAGTTCATCAATATATTTAATAATCATTAATATACAAATATGATGCATAAAATATAATAAGCAATATAAAATATAGTAATAGCAATAATAATAATAATGCTGATAATTATAGTGAAAAAATAATAATAATAATTATTACCATTCTGATATTGCTTCATTTATTATTCGTTGCAAACTGAAATTGAACCAATTTTTGAGAGGATGTTTAAATTAAAAGATATTAAATAATATATTAAAAATTATTGAAATTAAAAAAAAAAAAAACTTTTTTTTTTGTATATTTTTATAAATTTTTTTTTTTTTTTATGCTTCGCTCTGTTTTTTTTTTTTTTTTTACAATTTTTTATTTATTTTTTTAATTAAAAAAAAAAAAAAAAAAAAAAAAAAAAAAAAAAAAAAAAAAAAAAAAAAAAAAAAAAAATTTCTATATTTCTTTTTTTTCATTTTTAAACTAAATAAAAACTTTAGTATTTTAAAACAAAAAAATTCTAAAACTTATCAAAGTATTTAGTTTAAGGAGAAGGATTGGAAATGAAAAGATCTAGAATGTTGAGTTTATCTCCAAGAAGTGAATAAGGAGCTGCACCATGTGTTCAATGACATTTTGGATGGAGAAATGGAAAGCAAATAAATAAATAAATCTGTTAAGTTCTTTCACACTAAAAATCTTCAAACAAATCTTAAGTTCCAAAATACTAAATCCAAATCTTTAAAAGAAATACTAAGTTCCATCAACTATAACGTTCAATTCAATTTAAGTTTGCATAAACAATGTTGTTTGTTGCTTGTAATGGTTTTTTCAGTTATTCAAAATTTAAGTTCCAGCAATAATTTCTTATTTAACACAGAACAAGTGACTACTATGAGTTCGTGAGCAACAATGGCGTCTCTCGCTCTAAAATCTGTTGTTCATTCTTCGGATTTCTCCATCGTATTCCTCCGCGAGTACAACAGCCAATCAGAGCTCAGGATTTCCTTTCAAATGTTGTTTAAACTATGGTTTTTTCTTCTTCTTTCTGCGGACTTTTCAAACTGTAAACAAAATTTTATATATTTTAGACATCCGCCATCTAGAATGATCTTATCTAGGCCTGCCTATATAAAAATATCTGATTTTTCTACATTATATTATAATTAATCAGGATTTTATACTTTAATTTTATTCAACATATTAGCTTATAATAATATTTTTCATACTAGCTCTATTTTTTTTTATGTAATGCAAATTTTATACTATTGGTAACTTTAGTACAATTTCTTAATTTACTTTTAATATTTCTTTATTTCTTTTACTTTATATTTTAATTCAATGTTAGATATAGGCTTAACTCTAAAGTTTTTAGAACAACTTTTAATGGTTCTTTAAATTCTGTCTTGAAAAATCGCTACAAACCCTTCAAACAACATTAAACAAAATACTTACTGATTTAATGGGTTTTTTACCTTGGGAACCTACTACTACGATAGTTGGAGGGTTGAGAGGGTCCCCCTTCTTCAGCACAGGCTGAATGAGTGCATGTTTCCAGCAAGAAGAGAAGGTTAAAGTATAAAGACAGAGACGAATAGTTTAGCAAGGCAGGGTGCAAGCTCGGAAACACATTGAGAACCATAAGAGGGATACCGTCAAGACAGTACGTCTTCGATTGAGAACCATAAGAGGGATACCGTCAAGACAGTACGTCTTCGATTGAGAACCATAAGAGGGATACCGTCAAGACAGTACGTCTTCGATTGAGAACCATAAGAGGGATACCGTCAAGACAGTACGTCTTCGATTGAGAACCATAAGAGGGATACCGTCAAGACAGTACGTCTTCGATTGAGAACCATAAGAGGGTCAAGACAGTACGTCTTCTTAGTGTTAAGCTCAGAGAGCAAAAATGACATCTTTATTAGAAATTACAATTGTAGACATAAATGAGTTGATGGAGGAGGAATAGCTCTGGAATCATCTAAGGCTTAATTAGAGATAAAAGTTTGAGTAAAAAGTTCATCTTTAGAAGAAGGCAAAATGGCAGCTGTGCTGTCGGAAGATACTAGAGGAGGGAAAGAGAAAGAAGCAATGTTAGAGTTGATATTTTTTTTGCAAAATGCCAGAAAGATAGTGAAGAAGAACCAGAAAAATTATTGCATTTGCAATGAAGAAAAGAATTTTTTTGTTGCGGAGGATAGATTTTGCACGATTCCAGGATGAAATATAAGTTGTATGAGTTTCTAAAGTTTGAAGACTACGGTAATCCCTGAAGGCAGCATCCCTGAGGTGAATAACGCGAGAACAAGCAGTTAAACCAAGGTTCGCTAGGCTTAGTAGAAGGAAAGAATATGGAATGTATGCCTCCATGCCACACTCGAGGGGCCCCTCCCACGAAACTATATATATATATATATATATATATATATATATATATATATATATATATATATATATATATATATATATATATATATATATATATATATATATATATATATATATATATATATATATATATATATATATATATATATATTACCATCACTCTCGGGCAGAGTCCTTTACAAGGATGGGGTATAATAAAGGATAAAGAAAAACCCACCCAATCCTGAACCTAACATAGATCCTGAAGGTGAGTGCAGACACAGGATTTCGATAGTAGTTTTTTAAATACAGTAGGAAAAATATAGCTCCACAGAACAGATGTGGCTGGAGAGGAAGAAGTACCTCAATGTGGAAGCCTTGAGTTTGCAATGCTCACACAAGTCCAGGTGAAAGCAAATCACCCCTTGTGCTGCAAGGGAGATGCAATGTTGGTGGAATGTGAGAGGTCAACTCCCTCGAGCACCAGTCATTGTATTATCTATAAAAAAGAGAGAGTGCTCCAATGTCACCTCACAGAGAAAGAGGGTCAAGGAAGTTTGAGAGTAGGGGACAGTTTATTAGTCTTTTAGCCTTAGACTCAACCTAATCCAAAAGAAAGGTGGAACCTGAACCACCCCAAATGGGAGAACTGTACTTCATGCAAGGTCGGATAAGACATAGGAACATAGGAAAATAGAGACAGTTAGAAGCCAAAAGGGCCTATCGAGACTGTCCCAGTCCAAACAAATAATAATAATAACAATAACAATACTAGTACATGCACAAAAGACTAGGTCTATCCCTTCCCTAGTTATCAGTTCATTCATGCAAAGATAAAAGCAAAACCAAGCCCAACTACACATGCAACATTCAATGAACCATCACCCACTACAAAAAAACTGCCATTAGGCTTAGTCATAGGTTGATCTGTTGATCTAAAAATTCATATATACCCGCCAATTTGGCTTAGTCAAGTTATATTATATAATACCTAAACCATCCATAAATCTATCTAGCCCCCTTTTAAATTTGACAAGAGAATCACAGTCAACAATCTCTTCTGGCAAGTCATTCCAAAAATTAACAACTCTATTACTGAAAGAATATTTTCTTAGATCAAGATGGCATGGCTTCTTTTTAATTTTCTTATCATGTCCTCTAGTTACTCTTCCACGGTCCAATATAAAGTATTTTTCAATCTCTGTATTACTGTCAGATGCAAATATCTTGTAAACTTGTATCATATCCCCTCTGAGAAATCTCCTTTCAACTGAGAACATTCCTAACTCCTTCAACCTCTCTTCATAGCTCTTATTTTCAAAGCCAGAAATCATCCTTGTTGCTCGACGTTGTACTCTCTCCAGCATATCTATGTCTTTTCTTAAATGAGGAGCCCAAACCTGTGCACAATACTCTAATGCTGGCCTAACATAGCTATTATATAGCTTGCTTATAACCTCTTTGCTCTTGTAAACTACATTGCGGTTAATTATACCTAACATCTTATTAGCTTTATTCCTTGCTTCCAAACATTGATCACCCACCTTCAGATTACTGCTAATAATCACACCTAAATCCTTTTCTTGGTCCACAGTCTCAAGCCACTCCCCATTCATTTCATAATTAAATCCTTCATTTGAGTAACCTACATGAAGAACTTTACATTTTTTACTATTAAAGTTCATTTGCCACCTCTCTGCCCAACCAAGAAGTCTATCTAGATCACCTTGAAGCTTTATGCATCCATCATTATTCCTTACTGAGGTAACCACTTTGGTATCATCAGAAAACTTAAAAACCTTACATTTAAGACCTTTGTCTAAATCATTTATATATATAAGGAACAAAAGTGGTCCCAGCACAGAACCCTGTGGGACCCCACTCTTCACCGTTTCCCATAATGACTTATTACCATTAAGTAATACACACTGCTTTCTGTTCTTTAACCACTCTTTAATCCAATTGTGTACCATTCCATCTATACCATACTGCGACAACTTTTGCATCAGCTTAACATGGGGTACCTTATCAAAAGCTTTGCTAAAGTCTAAATATATGAACATCAACTGGATCACCCCTGTCTATATTTTGAATATAGAATATAATTGGAATAACTGTTTAGAAGAAAAAAAATTCCCGCAATCTGAACAGAACTCCCACCTTTTTATTTATTTATTGTTTATGTTCAGACCAAAAATATTTGTTGCTCACAGGTGTGACGAAAGAGCTGCCGAAGGAGATAGGAAAATTGGGAAGTGTTTTTGAGAGAGAGATGTGAAGTTGTTTTCAAAAAGTTGAATTTCACAAGGTTGCTGTGTCCCCATCGGGAAATCCCATCCATATTGGCAAGATTGGAATCAAAAGTTGAAGATGAGAAGCAACTCTAGAAGCAAAAGAGGGAACAGATTTGAAATGCGTAGAAGAATGGAGAGTTGAGTCATCGGCATAAGAATGAACAGAGTTAGAAGTACAGCTGAGGAAGTCGTTGATGAAAAGAAAGAAAAAAAAAGTAGGAGATAGAACAGAACCCTGAGGAAAAACAAACCACAATATATATATATATATATATATATATATATATATATATATATATATATAATATATATAATATATATATATATATATATATATATATATATATATATATATATATATATATATATATACCTCGGTTACCATCTGAATGTTACTAATGGATTAAATTAGGGATTAAAATAAAAATAAACTATTTAATAAACCAAACGGTATGAAGAAAATGGCGTGAAAATAAATGGAAAAGTATTTGCATTCATTTTAATAAATAACTTTTAGTGGAAAGCAACTTATCAATGTTCTGGAAACAAAATTATCGGGAAAGGACGTGGCAAAATATTACGTAATATTAATAAAAAATTACATAATTAAATAAATGAAAAATTAAGTATAACAAGTTGATCTATGCTATAGAGTTAACTGTCCTAATTTTACCAAAATCGGATTTGTAGTTACAAAGATATAGAATATAAGCCAAAAAATGTAATTAACGGTTAATTAGTAATTAATTAATTGAAAATTTTGAAAATCAAGAAAAACGGATTCATGGTATTCGAAACTCTACAGTCAAAGAAATTGAACATTCAAAAAATGTAAGCAAACGATTAAGTTACATTAAAAAAATCTGGTATCGGTATCGGTCATTTTTGGCCGATACTGATACCGATACTGCACTCCAGCCCTATATATATATATATATATATATATATATATATATATATATATATATATATATATATTATATATATATATATATATATATATATATATAATATATATATATATATATATATATATATATAATAAATAATAATAATAATAATAATAATCTTCATCCCCCAGGAAGGACTATCGTCCTGTCAGTTGGATCTTTCGAAGAAGATCCTAGGGTTTCACGGGCCCACGGCGGATACCGCTGGCTGGGCCAGGCCTATCGCGGATGCCGGAGATTATTCCCATCAGTGGCAAGAGCACTCCACTGATGTACTTGTTTAACGACTGAGTCATTCGGAGCTAAGCGCAAGGAGAAACCGCTCACATTTCCCGCTCCGGCCAGGCCTCGAACCCTGGACCTCTCGTTTGCCATAACGAGTGCTCGATCGACTGAGCTACGGAAACACTATATATTATATATATATATATATATATATATATATATATATATATATATATATATATATATATATATATATATATATATATATATATATATATATATATATATATATATATATATATATATAGGGACCGACCGGGGCTGGAATTTGGCCGGGGCCGGGGTCACCCAAATTTGGCCGGGGCCGGGGCCGGGGCTCTGGCCGGGGTTGCCTAAAATTTGTAAAGAGGTCAAAAGCACTGAAATTTTACATCAAAAAAATTAGATAGACATTTAATTTAGGAAAGGCGTAGAATAGCCAAAATTCACTTAAATTAATGATTATATGGATTTTCTCCGAAAAAAATTCAGAAAATTAACGATTTTGGATAACAAAGTATTAAAAAAAAAAAAAAATTTTTTTGATTCATAATAGTGATTCAACATCTTTATCTAGGTAAGACCCTAATGTAAAGTTTGAAAAAATGTAAGATATAAAATTATCAATATAACCTGTATTTATACATATCATTGTTATTTATTGCTATGTATCAAACTTGTATCAATTAGCTACATTATTTCAAAATTATTATTTTGTTTATACTTCAGTTACCATAGTTAAAAGATAAGCTTCAGCAGTATGGGAGTACTTTACAATGTTTCAAGACAGTCTCGAAATAGCTAAATGTAACATCTGCAGCCAGGAAATTAGAAGAGGACCTCCAGGTGCTACAAGTAAAAAATTTTCAACTAAATCTTATGGGGTATCTAAAACAAAACACAAAGAAAACATTCACTAGAAAAAAAAAAAAAAAAAAAAAAAAAAAAAAAAAAAAAAAAAAAAAAGCAAGAAGGAAAATCTTAATTTTCTTATATTTTGTTTGAATATTTTTTTATTATTATTTGACTAACTAAGCTGAAATTTTCAGGGTATATGTATTTTGTCCCGAAGTTCTGAGTTGATTTCGATCATTTTTCTGAACATATAACGGTTTGAAAGTTATTTGGACCCAAAGTTGAAAAAAATGAATAGCGTGGTCAAACCACTGGTCCACATGGACTGAAAATTTAACTGAATAATCTTAGCCCCAATTTTTTTTGCATTGGTGAGAACAGATTTTTGATTTCACGTCTAGAAAAAAGTTATAAGTAAAGATGTCATTTCTGCTATCTCTGAGCTTTTAACACTAAGAAGGTGTA
>SEYY01012001.1:0-10000 GCA_009176605.1 Armadillidium nasatum | reverse complement strand
TAATACGTTTTTTACCCTATATATATTGAGTATATTATTATCAATTTATATATATAATTATTTATAATAATACTATGTTATATGGTAATATATATATGACGAAGAGGTTAAGTAGATATAGTAATAGATGGGTATTTAATAATACAGTAATAAGTTGAGAGAGTATTATCGTATTATGTATCATATATGATTACTGATGTATATAAGTATGTGATATAATTGTGTTTCCTGCAAAAATCATCCTTGGCCCTCTTCAATATTTTCAGGCCGAGTAATAATTGACCTAAGAGGGAATCAGTAGATATCGCTCAAACACAATTATGTACCATACATGTTAGTACATATATAATAAACACTACAAAATGGTTACGATCGTGCTAAATCATAACCCCGGGAATACATCTACTTATGATTTTAACAAGCACATTATGTTGTATATAGTAAAGTATTACAAGGAATATATTACATAAATAACACACATTTATCATATATATATTACTATATGTTGGCTCAAATTAGTATTTATTGAACCTATTAGAAGCGAATCATGGAGCTACTATAATACCCAATCATTATGAACCATACTTTAGTACAATAACACTACAAAATGGTCCGAATCGGCAAATCAAATCACCACGGAATAATTATACTTATTATACAGCACTCTTTACATAATATTTTTAAGTACAAGGATTTTCAAAACACAACTATCCTATTTTCAAAGTGCCTAACGCATTTATAGTCACTATATATAAGGAAATCGAACGCCAAACCATCATAATTAGAATCATATCATAATAATATCTTTAGTAATAATGATAATAATAACATACAATAATATTTAGTAGGTCGATATATCGGTATACGAATATTCCATATCCCCCGGAAATTTCTTATTACAAGAACATTATTATTCATTATTATTAATACTAATTGTTATTATTTTATTATAACATTAAAATAAATATAAATTAATATAAAAAATCAAAATTAAAAATTAAAAAAAAAAAAAAAAAAAAAAAAAAATATATATATATATTTGTAATTATAAAGTAATAATAGGGAAAAATACTATAGAATATACGCCTCACAAATAATACCACATTAGTATAGTGTGTACATAATATTACTATATAGTTATATATACTACAACTATAAAATATAATATCTACTATCCTAAATAATTATAGTGAGATCGAATCTAGCATAAATATTCACATTAACCTAATATATATATATATGTGTATATATGTATATATCTTGCCTTTCATTGTGCTACAATCTTTTAAATATAGTACTATTATGTTTATTACTATTATTAATAATAAAAAAAAAAAAAAAAATAAAAAAAATTAAATATTATATATATATACATATTATATATATATATATATATATATATATATATATATATATATATATATATATATATATATATATATATATATATATATATATATATATATATATATATATATATATATATATATATATATATATATATATATATATATATATTATATATATATATATATATATATATATATATATATATATATATAATATATATATATATATATATATATATATATATATATATATATATACTATATATATATATATATATATATATATATATATATATATATATATATATATATATATATATATACACGTGTGTGCGTGTGAGTTTCGGTGAAACTTTTGTTGTGGAGCTTTGGCTTCCAAACTTTCCTTTTTTGGAATATATCCATCTCTCTGATTTCCTTTTCGGTTGTTTTATAGCATCTGTTGTAGACTGCCCCCGTTCTTCTTCTAAATCTATAAATAGTAGTGATTCTCAGGGATCTGTCCTTTCCCAACTCTTTCTAATTTTCATTATTGACTTCTCTCTATTACTTCATCATCTCTCCACTCCTAAGCTGATAACTCCATCCTTCCTTATTCCTTTAATTTTGAAAAGCCCCTCTCCCATTCTCAACAGCAGTTAATTGATGCAAGCATGGTGGCCTTTGAGCAACTGACCTCTGATCTTTCTAGTTTTTCAAATTGTGGCAGAAAAACTCAAGATCGTTTTCAATGCCTCAAAAACTAAATTCCTAAATTTCTCTACTCGAAACAATCTTCCACACAACTATGATATCTTCTTCGAAAACACGCAACTCAAACCTTCATCCGTCCTCAATATTCTCGGTGCTTCTTTTTATCTATGAAATCTAGGGCTTTTCGTCTTATAAGCTCTTTTGCTCTTACTAACCCTCTCCAATCTATTTCTGCACGTCGAATTGTTTCGTCACTCTCTCTTTACTTTCGCTATTACAACTGACACTGTTCTTCTGAACTCTCTCGTCGCATACCTCCTCCATTGAGAAGAGCTCGCGTTACGCGACTTTCTACAAATTCACACACACACACACACACACACACAGACACATACATATATACATATATATATATATATATATATATATATATATATATATATATATATATATATATATATATAATATATATATATATATATATATATATATATATATATATATATATATATATATATATATATATATATATATATATATATATATATATATATATATATATATATATATATATATATATATATATATATATATATATATATATATATATATATATATATATATATATATATATATATATATATATATATATATATATATATATATAAATATATTTATATATTATTTTATTATTATTATTATTATTATTATTATTTATTATTATTATTATTATTATTATTATTATTATTATTATTATTATTATTATTATTATTATTATTATTATTATTATTATTATTATTATTATTATTATTATTATTATTATTATTATTATTATTATTATTATTATTATTATTATTATTATTATTATTATTATTATTATTATTATTATTATTATTATTATTATTATTATTATTATTATTATTATCATTACAAGAAGTTGATTTATATCAAGAACAAAAATATATTTGTAACTGTAAACACCTTATATAGCCATTAATTGCATTTTATTATATATTTTTTAATAGAATGCAAATTATTAAGAATAAATTTATCATTATAAAAAAAAAAGATTTATTACTTCTCTTTATGGTATACTCGTATTATTTCCTAAACTGGGCATTAAATCTCTTTGCTCTTCATCCATGAAATGCATTCAAGAGGAAGACATATGTCTGAGTATCGATTTCTGATTTTCAAGATGGGCAAGTTATTCATTCTTTAGTGGGAAAGTTTTATAGCTCATTTGTATACATAAAATTGAAAGTACTTGTGTTAATTAGTTGTAATGTTATTTTTAGTAGTAGTAGTAGTAGTAGTAGTAGTAGTAGTAATAGTAGTACAAGTAGAATTTGTAGAAATATTAATTGAAATATATAGTATTTTTTTTAAAGAAATATATACTTGCTCTCTTTTTCTTACTCTCTCTCTCTCTCTCTCTCTCTCTCTCTCTCTCTCTCTCTCTCTCTCTCTCTCTCTCTCTCTCTCTCTCTCTCTCCTGTGATCTCGTTTGTTCGATGCTCTTTCTCTGCTGTAACCTTGTTTGTTCTCTCTCTCTCTCTCTCTCTCTCTCTCTCTCTCTCTCTCTCTCTCTCTCTCTCTCTCTCTCTCTCTCTCTCTCTCTCTCTCTCTATCTATATAATAATATATATATATATATATATATATATATATATATATATATATATATATATATATATATATATATATATATATATATATATATATATATATATATATATATATATATATATATATATATATATATATATATATATATATATATATATATATATATATATATATATATATATATATATATATAATAATTTATGAATTGTTTTATGCATTTAATTTGCTATATTGTAATTTTTATTCTTATTCTTAATATTTTTATTTCTATTGTTATTATTTTTATTTTTAAGTATTATTATCTTATTATTATTATTATTATTATTATTATTATTATTATTATTATTATTATTATTATTATTATTATTATTATTAGTTTTATTATTATTATAATTTTTTTTTTTATTGACGGAATTTTCTTAGCGTTTTAACAGATTTCTATTAAACTGTTAGTTTTCCCAATTTTTTCAAGCAGATTATATATTTGGAGAGGAGACACGATATGCAAGAAATCTAAATTTCCGGAACGCAAAGGCTATCAAAAGTCAGTATTTTTTGCATTGATCCTCTGATTTGTAATAGTATGAGTAGTTATCGGATTTCTAGGCCTGTCACAACTCAAATATATTCTTTATACTCCTCGGACTTAGATATAAAGGGATTATATGAAACAATGAGTAGTGTTAGAAATATTAGTAGTTGTGTTAATTGAAGATTTTAATAGTATTTTTAAGAAATGAAGAATTTAGTAGTATTATTATGAAATGAAGATTTTAGTAGTATTATTAAGAAATGAAGATTTTAGTAGTATTATTAAAAAATTAAGATTTTAGTAGTATTATTAAAAAATGAAGCTTTTAGTAGTATTATGAAAAATGAAGATTTTAGTAGTATTATTAAGAAAGGAAGATTTTAGTAGCATTATTAAGAAATAAAGATTTTAGTTGTTATTAAGAAATGAAGCTTTTAGCAGTATTATTAAGAAATGATGATTTTAGCATTATTATTAAGAAATGAAGGTTTTAGTAGTATTATTAATAAATGAAGATTTTAGTAGTATTATCAAAAATGAAGATTTTAGTAGTGCTACTAAGAAATGAAGATTTTAATAGTTTTATTAAGAAATGAAGATTTTAGTAGTATTATTAAAAAAGAAAATTTTATTAGTGTTATTAAGAAGTGAAGATTTAAATAGTATTATTAAAAAATGAAGATTTAAGTAGTATTATTAAGAAATGAAGATTTTTGTAGTATTATTAAGAAATGAAGATTTAAGTAGTATTATTAAGAAATGAAGAGTTAAGAAGTATTTTTAAGAAATGAAGATTTTTGTATTTTTATTAAGAAATACATGTTTCTCTCTTACCCTCTCATTCTCTCTCTTTCTTTTCTTTCCTCTCTTAATAACACAAACACCGTTACTAAATAAAAGTCAAGAACAAGAAAAAAAAATTTTTTTTTTAAAACATTTTTGTTAACAGTAATTTGGAAGAATAATAAAAAAAAAATTTTTTTTAAATATAAATAATTTCATATTAAATTAAAACAAGAATACAATAAAAATGGAATTTAAATAAAAAAAAAAAAAGCATAAAAAAAAAAATAAAAAAATCAATTAAAAATGAAATTTAAATCAAGAAACATTAGGAATGAAATTAAAACACATTAAACAGACAGATAATCAAGTTATGAACAAAACACATGGTAACATATTGGCTTAATATAAATATATAACATTATATTCTATTTAATTAATATATAAAAAGAAATTAAAAAGTGAATTCGACGGGAAAAATAACAATGACATAGATAATGATGAATTTGCAAAAATATATAATAATAATAATAATAAAATTAAAAAATAATAATAATAATAATTATTATTATTTTTATAATTATTATTATTATTATTATTATTATTATTATTATTATTATTATTATTATTATTATTATTATTATTATTATTATTATTATTATTATTATTATTATTATATATTATTATTATTATTATTATTATTATTATTATTATTATTATTATTATTATTATTATTATTATTATTATTATTATTAATTATTTTTATATTTTATTATTTATACTTTTATTTTATTATTATATGCTATTTTTATGCATTATTCTTATTATTGTTATTATAATTATTATTATTGTATTATTATTATTATTATTATTATTATTATTATTATTATTATTATTATTATTATTATTATTATTATTATTATTATTATTATTATTATTAATATTATTATTATAATTATGCAAATTTTGTTATTATTATTGTTAATTATAATTATTATCATTAGTAAATATTTTTTATAATTATTATTATTATTATAATTATTATTAGTATTATATATTATTATTATTATTATTATTATTATTATTATTATTATTATTATTATTATTATTATTATTATTATTATTATTATTATTATTATTATTATTATTATTACTTAGCGTTTTTACTATTATTATTATTACATTATTATTATTATTATTATTATTATTACTTATTTTTTTGTAGCCTGCTGGAATATTTCCTCTAAGAGCTTTCTCTGGTTGATCAAACTTCTGTTAGTAATTTGACGACATTATTATTATTATTATTATTATTATTATTATTATTATTATTATTATTATTATTATTATTATTATTATTATTATTATTATTATTATTATTGCTATTATTACTATTATTATTATTGTTATTATTATTATTAATTATTGTTATTATTATATTAATATTTTTATTATTACTATTATTATTAGTGCTGTTATATTATTATTATTATTTTACATTATTATTATTGTTATTATTATTTCTATTATTATTATTATTATTATTGCTATTATTATTATTATTATTGCTAGTATTATTATCTCTATTATTATTTTTACTGCAATTATCATTATTATTATTTTACATTATTATTATTATTATTATTATTATTATTATTATTATTATTATTATTATTATTATTATTATTATTATTATTATTTATTATTATTATTATTATTATTATTATTATTATTTATTATTATTATTATTATTATTATTATTATTATTATTATTATTATTATTATTATTATTATTATTATTATTATTATTATTATTATCTATTATTATTATTATTATTATTATTATTATTATTATTATTATTATTATTATTATTATTACTATTATAGATGAATTCAGTTCACGCTTTTCCAGTTCACTGCTGGAAAGAATTAGTTTTTAATCGTTCACTTGTTCTCCTTTCACAAACATTTTCTCTACAGAATTTAAAACATTTAAGTCCAATCTCTTTGTTATGTATATATGATTGTTATTATTATTATTATTATTATTATTATATTATTATTATTATTATTATTATTATTATTATTATTATTATTATTATTATTATTATTATTATTATTATTATTATTATTATTATTATTATTATTATTATTATTATTATTATTATTATTATTATTATTATTATTATTATTATTATTATTATTACTATTATTATCATCATCATCAACATTATTACTGTTCTAATTAAAATAATAGTTATTCTTATCATAGTTATTATTTTTATTATTATTATTATTATTATTATTATTATTATTATTATTATTATTATTTGTAGTAGTAGTAGTAGTAGTAGTATTTCAGAGGGGAGAGACACAGTGCCATCCGAAGCAATAAAACACTCAGTTGAGCATTTATAGAGTTACAGAATGCCCTATTGCACTCTGGTGCTCAATGAATCCCCCCTTTTTGACCTCATGTCACGTCTTCCTACACTTATTTATGGAAGTAGGTACTTATTTACTTTCACATCACAAATACTTACTTCAAATTAGGACAAGGTCAGCTTCCAAAGATAGCCCCATATTCACGGCATCTCTTATCACGACATAGGAGTTAATGGATTCCGGAGGTCGGATTTTTGCAGTCAAGGAATAATTGGCCTGTAATAGTGAGTGCATAACATTATTTTTTCATCCATACCTTACCCTCAACATTTGTAGCCTTTACCTTAATTTCCATGTTTTAAGAATGACTTTTCCTTTTCTAGACCTCTTGTCTAAAGCTCGGTTGCTTGAGCTCTTCAGCAGAAAACTAAACTCTCTTTACCCTTAAGATCTCTATTTTCAATATTCAGCGAAATGGGATGTTGCAAATATGTGAAAAGAATGTCGTCTGCTCTCGTGTTTCTGATTTGGAGTCTTCTGTGTTTACTCTATGGATTATGTTTTCTTGTCAGCCAACAACTAAGTTCATCACTTGCGTCTATTAGCAACCTAATTCTAATAACTACTTCGCATCTTCGATTATCTAAACTCTAAATTAGAACATACTCTTTCATCCGCTACTGAAATCATCAGAATTAGAGATATAAAAGTTCACTAACACCAAAAGCTTTCCTCCAAATTTCAAAGATACAGCCGATAAAATAGTCTACATTTTCTCTATCTAAAATGACCTTGAGTAGATAGTGAAGCTCCCTACACATATAATTCGTTATCTTAGAGAGGAATCCAGTATTCGAGATTTTTGAACTTCTAATCGTACTGTTAATCTTTTTCTAGAAAACATTTTTTTTCTTTGTTATAAACAAAGTTCCCCATCACCATATATATATATATATATATATATATATATAGTATATATATATATATATATATATATATATATATATATATATATATATATATATATATATATATATATATATATATATATATATATATATATATATATATATATATATATATATATATATATATATATATATATATATATATATATATATATATATATATATATATATATATATATATTATATATATATATATATATATCAATATATGGTAGTTGATACTGATAACCGAAATGATAGACATCGATAGCGTCAAATTTCACTGATCTAATTCAAATATCAACTTCGGTAGCGGTAGATCGATAAATCATAAAGATTTACCTGGAGTTATCGTTATCGATAAGATATATCATTCCAAGATCGGATGATATAATCAAATTTTGAGTGAATAGTTAAATAATGAAATATATTGTAAGTTAGTTTTCATACATTATAAAGTTGCGTTCAGTTTTGAAGAAAATTGTATTAAACGTATTAAAAATGTATTAAAATAAATTAAAATTTATTAAATTAAAATAGACAATCCAAAGTAAATTAAATAATTTTGTTCATTTAATCATTTTGCTTGGCCTCTTTATACTTTCCTATCAATTCATTGTGATGTTAGTTGCTATTCAAAAGGATTAGCTTCTCAAAGTTGGCATATGGCAATGTGGCTCCTTCAGCCCTTGACTATGAAGGAGATTCCTTCAACTACTGTAGTAGATGAAATGTTTGAGTTGTCCTTGATGAACAATTTGATCAACTGTTACTTAATTAAGAGGAAATTAGTATTGTTTAATAACAAGTTCTTGGCGTTGAGCGTTCTGAAACTTGTAGGATATATGTTTATTTGAACTTTTTCCTATGTGTAGTGACCCCTGTCCACTGTCCAAGTGGGTCTCACACGTTACGATACACCCTGTATATATATATATATAAATATATATATATATAATATATATATTAAATAATTAATATAATTGTATGTTATGTAGTAGTGTACCGATAAACGAAAATGTTACCCTAGTTGCTTATCATGAATAGCGGTGCAGTTCGACCTTGTATAGAGTAATTGTTGTACATGTGTGGTAGCTTCACATGAAGTGATGGAATCTAAGGTCTTCGCTTTCTTTACTTTCCTTTTTTAAACTGACCATCTCCAATTTCCTTCGGCTTGTCGAACTGAGGAGACCCTCTCCTTACACTATTGCTATTACTTTAGAGATTACTCTTCTAATCTCTTTGGTCACATACTCCATATATATATATAGATATATATATATATATATATAATATATTAATATATATATATATATATATATATTATTCTCTTATGTATATATATATATATTATATATATTTATTATATATATAATAATATTGTATAATAAATATTTAAAATATATATTAAATATTATATATATGTTATATATATATATATAAGTTAAAAAAAAACATAAACATGAAATTAAAATAGTGCAAACGTTTTCGGAACCTTTGTTTATAACTAAAATGAAAAAAAATGTTTTCTAAAAGAGTAAAAATGAGATAAAACTTTAAATTATAAAATGATTAAATGTTAAAATGTTAAAAGGAAAATTTACTCTTAAATTTTAATGTCTTTTCGTAAGAGCATTGTCACTTTTAATCATTTTTTCTTTTTATTAATTTTTTTTTTT